>UCOJ01000898.1:0-56816 GCA_900474305.1 Cecidostiba fungosa | reverse complement strand
TGCTCTCGTGGGTGCAGTCGGTGTTGGGTGTCTAATTGTTTGATGCAATTTTCAAGTGTGTTCGTGTTTTATGGCTGAACTAAGTAAAATATTTCATGCCTCTCGGCGCGAATTTCATTAATACGTTTGAAAAATGTTCGAGGAAGAGAGAGGATGTACAGCTATAGGTTTAATTATTGCAAAAAACGCATATATACCCACACACTCTGATTAAAATCGCGAAAATATATTATAAACCGCTTGGCTGCGGAAAATCATTTATTACGAAAAATGCCAAAGACACCGTTCGCGCATAAGTTTACGGTAAATCTCTCGCATAAGTAATTACCGACAACAGCATCTTTTCATCCCGAAATAACGAGAGAAAACCGGTCCTGGCTTCGATGCACATTGACCCCGAGTCTCGAGAGCATGTATGCATATAGCAGTAGGCCACACCTATGCGTGTACATTCTCAAACTTAATTAATCGAGGCAGCGGTGCGGTATTCGAAGGAGTATATAGCTTGTGCTGTAAATTTCAAAATTGATTCCTTTTTAATCGTGGTTATCTTTCGTGTGCTGTTTCGCGGCTACGTTATATTTTACCGGACTGACTTCAAGGATGAAGGCTTTTTTCGGGCCGATCGAAAATCGATCATCAATGTCGAGGAGATAAGACTTCTTGTTGGTTCTCAGATAAGCTCGATCGATTTATAAACTGTAAAACGATAAATATACTCAAGCGATACTTGCACAGAGAGTAAAAAAAATAGTATAAATATACTCTATTATTATTATTATTGTGACGTACCAATGGAATGGAATCTAATATTCGCAAAAACTACTAATAGTGTCACAGCTTTTCTGCGTCGAAAAATAATGATATTTGAATAATATAAATTCTTAATGCGGGAAATTTTAGAGAACTACTCACAAGGGGGGGGCCACGCTCTGCGGAACCCGAATCCTGGCCAAACTTTTTGAGGAGGCTTCTTTCGACACAAAACCAAGATATCTGCAAGGATTCCATCTCATAGGCATTGATAATTGAGATACTCACTCACTTATTGCTATACATGCAGAATATATCTGCATATATCATTTTATAATATATATAGATATACACTGCATGCATAACAAAAATAAAGATAAGTTTGCACCTCGCCATCAAAGTCCCATGAGACAAAATCCTTGCGCAGGTATCTTAGTTCTGTATCGAAAGGAGCTCCCGAATAAATTTTGAGCAAGATTGGTCACCCACAGTTCTTTAATTGACATAAGTATAGGAATTGAGATATACGGAAAGAGTGTTGACTTGGGTAAATGATTCTACATTATATTGAAAATTCAACGGTGGACAATGTACCGATCAAGGAAGTAATCGCAGCATTTAATCCTTCGGATGAAACTTGATGGATGAAAACGTTGCTCTCGTCCCTCTGAATAAAACATTACACAATTAATCAGCCAAGCTAACTACTCTCATCTCTAAAACACACCCGCAGCGCTGGCAACACACACTCGAACATCCAATAGCTGTCCATGAGAGTGTCTGTCTCTCTCCGAGAAACTCCTAACGAAGCAACGGACCACTGCTCAACGCAAGAACCGCCGGCGGCAGCGCGATAAGCATCGATGACCAGGTTCGATCGGTCATTTTCTTCCTCACCGCGGGCTCTCATCCCCGAAGTTATTCTCAGTCGCGCGCGTAGCCACTGATGTACAGTCCCGTTCGACAAACCAGTCCGACTCTCTTCCTTTTTCTCTCTTAACTTCTTCAATCCGATCGTCTTTTTTTCTTTCTTTCTCTACTCTTCCATTCGGCCGCTCGTCGCATAAAAGAGGAAAGAAAAAAACATATAGACGCGCAGCAAGGTGTGACGATCGTAAAAATTCAGAGGAAGAGATTCCGTTATAGGGGCGCCCCGCGCAAAACAAAGCGCGCTCTCTCGCGCAGATGGAAAAAGAAGATTGAAAAGAAGAGCGAGTATAGGTATAGCGTAAATAGACACCGGAGCTGGGCAAACTCATTCGATCCCATATTTCGCGCTTCCTACGACTTCGGCTGCTGCTGCTGCTGCGTGTATAGATATATACTGCATTACAGCGTTTTGCTCTTATTCCCGATTTATATATACGGAGGATAAATACGAGAAAGGCAGCAGCATCAGCGATGAATGTCGAGTAACGGTATATAAGCGCGAGAGTATGCATGGATTTTCGTACCTAATATACTATACCGCTGCGCGTTATACTGCCGCGGATCAATGAGTAATCAATTTCTCTCTCTCTACTCTTTTGTTAGAAAAGGAACGATAATCGAACCCGTGGGTGGGAGCATTTTTTGCATCTGTGTGTGCTGAGTACCCGCGGAATTTATCGGACACTGTTTGCGCTACGCGGCGTCTTGTTTTGCTTGGGAAGGCTGTCTCGTAAATTTGAGAGCATTATGCGCGAGAGTTATGAGCATAATATCTCTTGCTTTGATGGAAATAGCGGGAACGCTTCGCGTCTTTGGTATTATACGCGACGTTGGTGGTGGTGGTTCAGGTATTTCGTAGACACGATGATACTTTTTACGAGCACGATCGCAGTGATGATTTTCATGATATAAACGCGCCCGATTTAACAATATATCAGGCACACACATCGTATAGAAGTATGTAGAAACTCTTCCGCGTAACCACCTGCGCATTTTTCGAATAGCGGCGTTTCACGCCTCGTCTCTCGATGTATAATGGAAGAAAGTTGCCTCTGAATTTTATAATTAACTGCAAAATCCGTGCGTTCAGCTGAGCATTCCGGTACTAATAGGCAGTTTCACGAGGAAAACTCGTCCTTTTTTCCGCGCAAAGCCTACGTTATGTTATGTACACCTTCGCCCCCGCGTCAAAGAGAGATGCTCTCTTATCACAGAAAATGCCAGAACTGTACTTAAAATCCTTTCTTAAAAGATTATTAACAAAGCGATAAAGGAAAAACTTTCCCGACGGCATTATCGCCTATAATATAATCCATTCCAATTATTCGCCACATTCAAACCGAGCATTATATGCGCATACACACACTGTCTGCGACCTTGTAACCCGTCGGCTCGACGAGTTTGAGTGGTACAGTCGCGACGCCGCAGCAGCCGACCTTCCGGCGTTTTGGCGAAAGAAAAGCGAGAACCAAGTGCCCATCAGCAGTTGCAGCGTTAGCGAGAACTTGAGAGACCCGCGCGCTTCACGAATGGTAATTCAAACAATTAAAAGCGAGATTAAAAGTGCTCCGACGAAGCGCTCGAGAGGATCAGACTCAAATTTCGTGATTTAAGGTGTATTAATTAGTATAGTTTATTATACAGAGGACTGAACAACAGCTCGTTAGTATAACTGAAATTAACAAATTTGTTATTTACTTTTTTTTATAGTGCTATATATTTACTTGTCCGGTCCGGATTTGTACGCAAGCTCTCATTTCGCGAGGCGTCGTTTGCACGTTTCGACAACAGAAGCAAAGCCGGCCATGGAAGCGTGGCACAAATTAAAACGTCAAACGTTCTTAAAAGAATAATTAAACGCGTACAAAAACAATTAAAATAGCACGCTGCTTGAGTAAATGAGAAAAAATTCTGTATAATTGAATATTCTGTCGTCAGCTGGCTTTGTTACTTACGCTCTCTCTCTCCTTTTTCGAGAATACGACTGAATTCGAAATTTTTGTTTTCATTCTGCGTATTAGTCATAAAAAAATCATTTTATTCCAATTACGATTTTCGTATACGTCACACACACATACACACACACACAGCTTTGACTATATAACTCTTGCGTTTCTATTGCGCGAGAATATAAGACAGCTCGTTAAAAAACTCAAGCTCCCATTGACTCTAGAGCGCGAAACTTGCCTTTCATTCGCGCAAACTCGATGTTCTCCTTTTGAGATTAGGCGGAGAAGTTGAGGCACTAATGAATTTCGATCCTAATTAGGTGTAGGCGTTCCTGTTAATTATTGCTTGCGCGCGTGCGTATACACGGTCAACGTCTGAATTCTGAAGTGGCAAGAAAGAAGCCGACGATTAAACCGCCCTCCGAAGTCGTAAAATTCCGCGGAGAATCACGCGGAGCGCGCTAAATGCGCTCGTAAAAAGATGCAAAGTTTGCGGAGGAGGAATAAGTTGCGACGGAGAAAAGTAAAGTGTTGTTTTCTTGCATCAAGACGCAAATCTCTTGCGTTACCGGAAGACGTTCTCGTGCGCATAAGTTGCTGCAATTTCTGTCCAGCTTGTAAACTTCGAAGCTTTGAATATATAAGTATATAGCGACGACAGGATACTTTTGGTTTAATTAGCGTAATAGAACGTACAGTGTAGTACTTTGATATTTGAGCTCTCCTATAACGCCACGGCGATTTTGAGAGATTCCTGCGAGAAAACGAAACGACTTATTTCGACTTTCGTCAGAATTCCCAACTCCCATCTCTGTCTTCCTCAACTTTATCGAGGCTCCACGCTGAGCGCAATCTCAAAAGAGACGACTTAAACTTGGACCCGGAACGAAGCTATATGCCATTGTCTGACGACAGAACGAAGTTTTGCTTGCCTAGCGTGAACCCGTATATAATCATTTTTCATTTAAGACTAATTCACTTTGCCAATTGCGTGCGGATGAGTTTTGAATTAAATTTTCAAACGTTCGCGCCCTGCTCACTCAAGCACATTATTCGAGCTCAAAAAACGTCAAAGTCAGTCGCATGGATAAAATAAACAGTCGAGCGAAAAACAAAAGCCAGTTTGCAGATGCGTCGTACTTAATTTTCTTTTTCGCCGCAATATAACGAATCATCCATTGTTCCATCGATAATTCGCATAAGGCGGCTGTCGTTAAGACTCGTCGTGCGAAATAAAAGGCGCGACAAGTGCCTACTACTACTACTACTACTCGGAGTAAAGAACAAGTGGGCCGAGAAACTCGCGCAGACGCTAAAGAATGAGGATGAAAGTAAGATTATAATAGCGCGCAGCCACACACCGCAGCAGGTATAAATTTCAATAGACGCAGTGGGAGGCTCCCGCTAATAAAGCTATCTGCACGAATCTATACAGTATACACAGACGATTATGCTTGTTAATTTTCATCGCGCGTGAGCTTCTTTTCTGCAGCAGGTGATAGCTTCGTAAAACGGATGCCACATCGATCGTTTGTTTATTACTATTAAAATACATGCTCCGAAGGATATGGTTTGGACAATTAAAAAACATGGAAACGGAGATCTAATGCATTCTTAGTCGAAATTTATATCGATTCCCCAGTCGTAACTTTTTATGACTCTCGACGAATTCCTCGAGCTACGCTTTTTATTGAAGAATCTTAATAAGACGTATATGAATTTAACCTTTTTTTCGTGAACGCGCGCGACCTCTGTCCGGACTCCATAAAATGATCGGAAATAGTTGATGACGTAACGGTGCTCCATAATACAGCATACAAAAAATGCGTCATTCCTCTACAGCTCATAATTTCGTAATAAACGCGCGAGAACAGCATATTTTCCCGCGTATACAATATTGTAAACGCATCAGCGAAATTAATTAATTCCCGCTTCCTTCATTCCACAACGCATGTATATGTATATATAGGTGTGTTGCGCGCAGAAAGCAAAGATATGCAGCAGAGCAGCAGCTGCGATAAGCCGAGAGGCAGGCAGCAATCACACGTGCGCACGTGCGCATCTCATAGCCGCGAACGGCCTTTAAGGAAACCGAACATCCGCGCGCGCGTGTGTACCGTTAACCTGCATGACGCGCGCTGAGTGAAAAACGAACGCTAGAGAGTTTATAATATATAGGCGCGACGTCCGTTTCCTTGTGGTCCAGATGTAGAGCGCGCATATATCTCTCGATTTCTGCGCGGAGCGGCAGATCGGTTATGGAGGATTAAGTGCTTTGTGAGGAGAAAAAAACGTGGCTGGTATATTCTGCTGATTATTGCAATACGTAAGGAATTCGACGACGTATATAATTTAACATGAATGACTTATTCAAGATCGTCATCAGAATCGACGTTCATCTGATCCCTGTCTACTCGAGAAGAAATAACACCGCCGAAATCTTATAACTGATGCATAAGTTGCGGCATACCAAAAAAGTATCCGAAAAATTCGCGAATCGGCCCTTGCGGTAAAACGTAAAAAAAACTCGCATACCTCCTCACGGCCTTTAATGTATAATCTCTATAGAACATGTACTCCATACCGAAGACCGGTGCATCGAAGCCGGAAACCGGTTGCAGTATACGCTATATTACACGCATACTTTTCGGCGAGCGCGCTTAACGGGGCATCTCACGACTCGCCTGTGTGTGTGTGTGTGTATATATGTATATGTACACATCAGACTCGATGGAGAGAAAAGGAGATGACGGAATGCTCGGCCGGATGATAAGAGAGGCGCGGCTGCGTGTCCCGTTTTCCACGAAAATTCCTATGCAAATATCCTAGTTGTATAACGCAATTAGAGACAAGCACTCGATTCAGTAGTTCTTTTCTTTTAAAACCTATGTATACGTATATATCGCACGTAATAATTATCTAATACGGTTATGCAGAAGAGATCGAGAGCAGCGCAGTTCTAATATCAGAGACTCGGGGAGATTTAATGAAAGCCTAATTGAAGAGTAAAGCCTCCGAATCTGAGAAAACCAGTCCACAATCAAGTCGAGCCGATTACGCAGTCATAAACGTAATATCAAAGGCTCGACTGGCAGTCAATTAAGCCGAAAGCAGCAACAGCACCAGCAGCTCGAGGTCAGCGGCCGGGCGAACGCTGATCGCCTCGAGAGAAAGGAGGAAGCGCCAAGTATGCTGCATGCGAATATATAGATATATCATCTATGTAGGAGGTGTGTACACGTGCGAGGTGGATATCTCGCGAGCTCGCGCCTTGTCGACTGTATACCGCCGCACCGCAGACTTTGAGAAATGTATTGGTTCGATCAGCGTGCACACGTTTATCGAGCTGCTGAGATGAGAATCGAAAATTCAGAAGGAACGGCTGCCGTTTGGTTATCTAATACCGAGATGCTATCTCTTCTGGAGAGAATTTTTTATTTTAGAATAGCGCCTCACACGTTTATTCCGGCGCAGATAGATTTTGAATTTCAACGAAAATAAGGTGTATAGCATTGAACGACAAATTGCCAATCGTCGAAAGTTAGGTATGCAATAATAGCATACCTATCAGCGCAAAAAGCACTCTCGCAGGTGAACGCGCTTCTTCTCATTCAATTCCTCGGCGCCACACAATCATTCCGCACTCTCGAGCGTATACTTATACAGTCTCGTCGCACGCACGCAACTCATCAGAGCTGATCGAACGAGCCCCAACTAATTAACCGTCTGCTCTGGCCAAGAGCGATGCGATAAGACCTTAAGACACTTCGACTGAAGCTCCACAGCATTGTTGTCATCAACGAAAGCGTCGACTCTCTGGAATTAACTTTTCCTTCCCTCCCCGGCGCGTTGACGAATAGACGAGAGCGTACAGTCGAACAAAAGGTACGGAAGCTGTAGAGAAAGAATGGAACGGGAGGAATAAAATCAAGGCACAGTCGTATTCGACGGAAGAAAATTCAGCGATTTCCAAGCGACGAGGCGACCTCTTTAACGAGGCCGCGCACAGTCTTTCTCTCTCTACAGCGCACGGAATCTAATCGCGCAGACCGAATGGAAACTCTCTTTTCTCCCCGCTCGCCCAGAAAGAGAGAGACCTTGTATGTGTGTCTTCGTGAGCGCGACTCTCCTACTTTTTTTTCGCAACCTCCGGCAAAGGAGCGACGACAACGGCCCAAAGTCATCTCTCGTGCGCCACTTCCGCGAGCGGAATTCTCGCGATAGAAAGTGCATAGGTAATTTTGTTTGTACACGGAGAAAAATCTAGTAGCTCGAGCAATAGTAGCCATAAATCAAAACAGTTTTGGACTGATATTTCTCCCACTCCTTGAATGGCATTTGATTTTTCGTTTACACCGCAGAGTTCATCGGACTTGCCCAACTCTGCAGTCGAGAAAACGATAAAACCAGACGAGGGCCGGGTAAGAGACATAGAGGAAGACAGAAAGAAGAAGTATAGTATATATTATATTCGAGGCGATCAGAGTCGATAAAACTCGTGGATGCGGTGGCCGATTCCTAGCGCCTGATAACGTTCCCATAGAAGATTCATTAGGTTTTTCGAACTTGGATGAATCTCTTCTGTGGATGTAGCGTATAAGTTTTCATGATTTTGTAAGTTAAAAACTCGGGATATAAATTATCGGTCGTGATAATCTTTGTAGTGGACTTTTTGCGACTTATGAAATCAGCAGTGGTTTTTCTATAACAAGCTTTTACGGCTGCACCGTGACTTGAGCTCGATTTGCGAAAACATTAATGGCTCGGCGATAAACTTTTCTGGAATAATACACTCGAAGAGATCGTATAATAGCGACGGCTGTAAAGAACGTATTTACATTATGATGAAAAGTTATTTATTGTTCTAGACTATTATAGCCGAGCATATAGAGTTCAGGTCAGAGAAATTTGTTCTTTGCTTCCCATCCTCAAGACCTGAAGAACCCATTGTCTCGAAGATTGATGAAATACGCGATGCTTGCTGCACAGCGCAGCAGGTAAGTAAACATGATCGCATACTTTGTCGATTTCTAAAACAATAGCCTACTCGCGCGAAAAAGTCTCTACAAATGCGTACTGAAAGGTTAACTTCTTTTTTCGCCCATCCTAAAGGTATCTCTAATGCACAAACAATATTCCGCGCTGCAGATATATATCGAACGTCGAATTAGGTCATTTATCATTCGCAGCTGTATAATGGCCATTTTACGATACATTCCACGAAGCGAATCCACACGAGAAAGATAATAACTTTCTACGATTCCCTGCGACTTTCTCTCTCTCGCGTACATAAGTAAAAATTTTACTGCCTCGCGCAACGCCCGAACCCTTAAATCATACTTGGAAAAGTAATTACCCAATGAAACTCCGTTAATACCCATAGGCGGAGCAGCAGCCGACGACGGATTTTTTTCCTCTACCCTATATACTATATACTACTGCTGCACCTTCATCCTCGTAAACGCCCATTTCATCATCATTCGCGTATATACGTCCGACAATTAAACTAGCCGCACGAGAAAATCCCGGGAGCTAAAAAAAAGCAAAAATAATAAAAGTAGCTACTGGAAATCTCCGCGGCGATTTTCGGAATAACGCGGTCATCGCCAGAGCTGATTTTCAATGAAGCTTTAGCCGCGGCTGCTGCCTCATACAATAACGCGGAAGCCAACGTATAACCGGCCGCGCGCGAACGCAATTAAGGATTACACGTCGCGCGTAATCGTTTTTAGGCGCGAGAACAATGCAAGACTTTTAGCGATCGCGCGCCGAGATATTACACGTGCGGGTATCTGATATGGAGATTAGGTCGACGTGCTGTTGGCTGCGCTTTTTCGCGATTAAGCGCTCGCTCAGGGTAGATAATACTGTCTGAGGAATTCTCTGCGCGTGTGTGTGCATGCAGAGTTACTTTGAGTATTATTATTGTAGCGATGATTATGTTAGCAGACTATTTATTATATATGGGTGTAGCTTTGTGAAAGGACGTTTGTCCCTGAATGAAAATACTTTAGCAAATACGCAATTCGAATGGTTTTGCGAAAGTATGCTAAACACTTATTTAATTACCCCGTCGGCGAGGCGAAAATGACGTTGTTTACGCTGTCTAATGTAATAGTTTCGTCAATATTACAAAATTCCTTCTCTCTGCATTTCAATATACTTATAACGAATCTGTCATGTCTCTGCTCTCCTCGTCGCGATTTCGCGCGACTGCGTTCGATTAACCATTAAAGAGTTTACGGTCTTCATGAGCGCGGATTTCGCGGAATGTGCGCGTTATTGCTTCACCGCGACGTAAAGAGCTTTACAATCGGCAGACTTTCACTTACATCAGTGATTGAGCGACAAGTCAGCTTAATGCAATCGATTTTTCGAGAGCATTCATACCGCGTATGTGTAATATTCGTCCTCCCCGTGAAAGCTGTTTAAAGAAGTTTTTAGAAGTTACAGAGGGTTAGTTCGTAGAGCAAAAGCCGCGAGATATTGCCGAATCATCAAACAATTTACGCCGTCTTGTCGTGCGCGACTTTCACTTATCGATGAGTTAGTGCAGACAAGACGATATATCGTGCACTCGTTGTATACATATATACATCGAAATCGATTTTACTATAGGAGAGAGGCTCGATTGCGCAACACATCGACACTGCGGCTTTTCTTGTTGCATGTACATACACTGGTATAGTTCAACACTGCAAAAAGATCTCCGATGCATATATATAATATAAGAGTATAGGAAATACTACACCTCGAGAAAGAGCAAAGGGAGAGTCGATGCTCCGGTTCGATAATTCTGATGTAGATGACTCATGCGGGAAACGACAGTGGTACAATGGAGATCGGTTAATTTTGTTGCAATTTATTTATACGATAATTCAGAAACATTCACGATTGCATTAGGCCTCCATCTTTTTTCCAAAATTATTTTTCCCCGCCCGCAGTATTTGCATCAATCTAGTCCCAGTTGGAATTTCGAGCAGTTTATACGTGAGCTTTGGATCGCAATTGACCGGCACGGCAAACAGACTCTCTGCCCCAACCGGCGAAATGTCCAATTTCCAGTGAATATCTCCGATCGACGGTCTACTGCTCTCGGCCAATCGAAATCACCTCTCGATGCGGTGCATCTCGAGCATGCATGCCGCCGGGCACGTTCTTCGAAAAAAAAGAGGACTTGACTTTGATTTGAATCGAAGCTGATGCTGCGCTCTATTGATGGACGAAGAATTGTGTCATATATGTTATTGAATGCGGACGGAAAAGTTCTTTTATACATTAGGGAAAGTATAGCGTTTTTATTTTGATTGTGAAAATAATGATAATGGGGTATATGAAGTGTGCATTATCTAATAATTTCTGAAATTTAGAAACGTTCGTGGAACGACGCACGGCAAGCCAATCTTACCCACTGCGGGACATGATTCGACTGTAAAAATGATTACCCTACTATTATCCGCGAATTACGACTGTCTGCGCGCTTACGCAATCGTGGCCTAATGACAAACGTGAGTCTGATGTGGAGCACTTTTAATCAAATCGACAAATTCAGTAAAAGTAAGAGAGCAGTATATGAGAAACATAAGTGTTTAACATCGACAAAAAAAATATACGAAATTTTTTTACCCAACATTATAAACGTGTGCATGCTGTTGATCAAACATTGAGATATAAACGTTGAGCTATTACAGTAGCCAGGAGAAAGAGAAAAAGATAAAATTATGTATCCGTTAAATTATACAAATTTGAGAAGATAATCAAGAACAGCAATTTCACGGTCAGACTCGCTTACGGTACATCGTAATATATATATATAGGAAACATGATACTTATGGGAGGCAATAAGTAACGATGCCAGATTCCAAAAATACCGATGCACCGTTATTAAAAATGAAAAAAACCTGCGTGACATTAAAATTTACATATTGTCATTACACCTCGCGATCGTTGCATAACAAGTTATCCAGCGAGACTTTCTCACGTTTTTCGAGTGCAGCAGCACACACAGTTTATCGTCAAGTTCTTCCGCATGTAAACTGCTCAAAGATGATACATTTTTAGTACCACTACGAGGTAAAAAGCCGTAGAGAAAGAGAGAGAGAGAGAGAGAGAGAGAGAGAGAGAGAGAGAGAGTAAACTTTAAACGCAGCCACCACATATAGCGCAGTAAGCCCTGTGCGGAAAGTATCCACCGCGTGAGAAGTAGTGCATTGCATAACTCTACAAACCCGGGCAGAATATTTTTGTAATATAACCATCGTAAATGACTACACACAAACGCGCACGTGGATTATTCGTCAAGTACGCAAGCCAAGGTAATTATAATATATGCGTGCGTATTATGTACCCTCCTAAAGTTTCCAAAGTTTCAAAATATTCATCTCTATACGCATAATATAGTACATCGGTCGAATTAATTCACTTGCATTATATTATTGCCTAATAAATCGCGACTGTGTATACCGCAATACCGCGGCATCAGCTGCAAACTCAATCCATCATTCCCCACCGCATTATATTATAAAGCCCCTCTCGATATACACAATACGAATTCTTACGTAAGCCAATCAAGGGAATTACATTGCGCACACGCACACACACACAGACATAGATCAATTTAACTATGTGCCAACGTCGAATTTCCGCATAGCATCGATCGATCGAGCTGCGCATCGGAGACGATCGTCATTCCCATCAGCGCGAAAGTCTATAATAGCAACAATCGTCATCGCGGCTCACCTTGGAATCTCCGCGCGCGGTATTATAGAAAGTAGCTTTCGCGCTCTCGCGCGCACAGCAAAGTGGACGGTGAAGATTTCCCGAATTATTCGCCATTAACCGTATACAGTCGTGGGATTTCTCTCTTTCGTTCGCCAGGCGATGTTTATCGCCGTGAAAGCGCGCTATCGGTTTCTACCAGGCAGTGTATATAGATATATATTCTCTTTTCGACGAAGTATGTACCTATAATATATAGTCGAGCGCTCCTGTGGTAATAATTGGATGATAATTCGATTTCTGAAAATAACGCGGTATAATTAACGGTAAGTTCCTTCCTGTTACAGTAGCTCACGCTCACGGTGATTATAAAGCCATTTTTATCATTACAGATACATATGATTTTTTTTACCGAGAAAGCGGAAAGATCGATAAACGAAGATAATACACACACACACATGCTACGCTGAGTTCAACACGGTTATTAATTAACACCTAATTAAGATGAAAACTTTCGATCGCAGTAGTCCGAAATGAAATTATACTCAAGCCCATTAATTTGCCAAGATAAACTTCAGCTCCTCGTCCTTTCCATACTTATATGTACGCTCTCCATCAAGCTCTTTCATAAACAAGCGGCTTTCGCATAAAACTTCATCCTCTCCGGATGATTTTTGCAGAGACGTGTATGTGTGTGTGTGTGTGTGTGTGTGTTTGTCCGCAGTATTTGCCGCACTAGAGCAGAAGCAAAAAAATCTCGAGAGGGAGAAACGGGTTGTTTACGCTTCTCGTATACTGCAGAGAGAGAGAGAGAGATCGCGAAATTTCCCAGCGCGTATAGACAGCGACACACACAAGGAACGAAGTGTAGCTCGCGGAGTAAAACGAAGGAAAAGACGGGAAGCGGAGAGCTAAGCAACGGGAGGGAAGGAACATAAGAGTCGAAATACACGCAATCGAGCTCCTACTTCGGCAAAAGCCAATATCGAGGCGCACACCCTTTAGACCTCCTTTCGTATATTTCGAAGCTCCAGTTTTCTCTCCTTATTCCCTCCACTATATATATACACTCTAACGCCGAGTCTTTCGCTATTTTCTTCCTTCGCTCTTTCCACACGCGCGCCGTCTTCTTCTTGCCCCTCTCGTGTAGCTAACACTCGTATAGCAGAGCGAGTTTTTCTCTCGCTCGATCTACTGATGCGTTATATATATATCTAGTCGTTTTCGAATCAACCGAGACGCCGATGAGCTTTCGATGTCGCGGCGCGTGAATCGCCGGGGTCGCTGGCCTACTCTACTAATTTTCTTTTTTGCACGCGCGAACGTTTACTCGTCTTGCGTGCGTGCGTGGATACCTGTATATACTCGATGCTTTCTAGATCAAATTGTGTTTTTATTTTCATCTTTGCAATTATATTGGGTTTGAAATTGGAATTGAAACAGAATATGTTGTATCTGTTTACAAAACAGCAGAATAAAATCCACACAAGCGCGTAAAACACGTATCTATAACGGAGCCCATATAGATGACAGGGCATTACCTGGTGAACAGCATCAGGCGATCGATGCTTTATTGATTGCATTGTATACATGCGAGCTCCTTGTATATAAATCGTCGCCTCGTTTATATTTCGTAATCCGATCTAAAGAAGCCGATATTGTTATTTATGTACACACTTCATCGTGAAATCGGTTTACGCGCGCGACTATTGTTAAACGGCTGTTATTTTTCTTTCTTTCATCCCTATATAACTCTTTACTTCTTTTTTCGGTAACGGAGCAGCACTTTGCCGACTAAAAGCTCCGTAAACGCGGCGGCAAAGATAAGAAGAAATGAAAAAGAAACAACGCGCGTGTCACGAGCTTGGAAATTCGCGTAATTTTCCAAGTTTTATTGCTGTGTGTGTGTGTGTGCCAGTGGTAAAGCTTCCGCCATGTTCTACACGTGTATATATTAGCCAACTTTTTTTAAGTTATAATTTCTGCAGCCAAGATATGCACATGTCTTTTTCATCTCGCATGTTTGATTGGAACTAATACGCATACACACCACTCGATGTTAATTCACCGTGTACCGAGATATGCTTCCGGTTTGCGCGTTCTATTATTACCGCATAAAATTTTTCTCGTGTTCGACTCACTAATTCGCTCACGTGTAAAGTCAGTCGCTTTCATTCGCGAAAGCGCGAGTTTGTTTTACGATCGGCGTTGCATAATTTACGCAAATTGAGTTGTGACTCTAGTTCTGCTGTTTACCATCGCGAACTTTGCATTAGAATTGAGGATTAACCGTCGCGCGACATCGATTCGTCGCCGCAGTACTAGCATACAATTATATATACACGTCCGGATTTAAAGTTTGAGAGTTTTCGCGTCCAGCTTGAGTTGAGCTCGGCTTGTTTATCGTTAAACACTAGTCTAGTTTGGGCTTTTACACGCTCTAATATAATCCGGAATTTAAAATTTATACCTTATTCCGATGAAGAATAATTTTCGAATCACGAGCAATCAATCTAACGCGAACAAACGTCGGGTTTACATAGCGGCTCATAATTCGTCTATCTCTCTAAATTACGCAATTCGCTGACTCGCGCGCGCTTTTTTCTCAGCGCGGGAGATTCAATCTAATATATACGCCTAGGCGGCTCAGGCGAGAAAAGTGTATACCCCCCGACGAGATCAGCCGCGTAGAAAACGAGTTCAATATCTCCTGAAGATGCTCCTGCAACGCTCGACGGAATCAATCGTCGGTGTGTGCATGTATATACATCGGGATTCTCGAGGGAGAAGAGGCGCGGGAGGACTTAACGAATTTCGAATCAGGCGTTAGTGGAGTGGATGAGGCAGCGCAGGGATATTGAATTTGCGAGCACCTAAGAATTTTCTACATCTGATGCTGAGCTTCCAATTCACGAGTTTTAATAATCACGAATGGAAGAGGATGATGAAAATTTTATCATACGATTTTTATCAATTTTTATTGCGAAATGGATTCATATATATGTGTGCTTTTGTAGAAAAGAAATATAAGAATAATTCTTTGCTTTAGTTTGTATATAACGCGTAATACCGCAGCAGCAGCAGCAGCAGCCAATTCTTCCAGCTCACTTATTGGAGCCCGTTCAACGAACAGTGAAAAATCTCGATCTCACACAAGCTCTATATAGTCTGGCACGAAACATTGGCGTTAATTTTTCGCGCGACACCCCAACGTGTCGGCACATCGACAACGAGATAAAAGCAATTTTATTAAGGTTTTTGCCGCTGGTCTCCACACCGACAAACGCACGAGACAGACACATACACGTACAAATGAATGCATCTATGACGAATGGAAAGAAAAGGAAGAGTACAGAGAGAGAGTTCACCTAACCGTTTATAAATATTCATGCTGCTATTCGAGAAACTCGCGCACGACGAAAACACTGCGGCCGCGAAATATCGACATATATACCTGCATATACATGTGCGCGAGTTTTTTTGCGTTGTCGACGACAACGTGAATTCGTGCTGACGCAAATACCTATACCCCGGGAAGCTATAGTTTTTTCCGGCGCCACTTCATTAACTTCAAATTCTCGCGCGCTCTTGTCTCGCATCGCTTTGACGACCTTCAAAATAAAAATGTGTTATTTTGTTTTCTACTCCGCCACGGGCGGGTTTTTCCGAGCCTTGTTTCCCGCTTCCTTGCTGAGCAGAGCCGGACTCACGACTTATTTGTTTCGAAGCTTGCAAAAAAAGAGTTGACGCTCGAGATTTATCGAATGATGTTATGTTGTGCTGGAAAATTTTGGGGGATTTTGTTCTTCGAGCTTTTTAACGGCTGGGTCAAGTATACTTGAGAATACGAAATAACTCATAACCGAATTACAATAATGTATTATTATTGCGATGGCTAACTGTAAAATACAAAAATATTTGCAAACTCAAATGGCCGGTCGATATTATCTCAATTCTGAACGAGTTTTTTAAAATACGCGCTGAAGCATAACAGGATGTAAGCGCCGAAAGCATGTGATATATTATTCATATTTTCCAAGCAATACTTCCACTACTGCCTCTCTCGAACTACGAATACAAAAAATTGTGTTCATTAAATCTGCTTAAAAAATCACATCTGCCTCGGACAAGTCTCGCAATAATACATACGTCCGTACAGGCGCCAGGAAAAACAGTAGCGCAACTTTGATTAGACCACTGCCAGTCACAGACGAAAATTAAAACGCAGTCTGTTCCCTAAAAAAGCTCGCTCTATACACATTGAGTTATTAATATACATACTGAAAAAGTGCGTTACTCCCGCCTTCGATAGCACAGCGAAATTTCGCAGCCAAAAATCTCGGTACGACGACATCCGCTACTGGTACACCGGGAGCCAAAAGTCGAGAGATAATAGAATGTATACACAGATGCATTGTTGTCCCGTGAACTCTGGCGCTATTTACATGGACAGAGTCTGAGACCACCAGAGCCTCTCCAGGGAAATAAGCTTATGATTGGAGAGCAGCCAATGTCTAAGACGCTGACGGACACCGAGTGTATATATACCTATGATATTGCAGCAATGTCTGCTTTGCATTCGCAATGTCGAGTTATTTACATATTTATTGTGCAACGAGTGCAGCTGTTTTCCGAACAAATCCAGTCGAAAATCGCCGGTGAAATTTTCATGCGATAATAATCATCTGTATACATCTCGAGTACTTTATCACCGCCTCCGAAAATCCAGTAATTGAACAATCCCAGCTGTCAACGCGAGCGGAAAATAAAACTGCAGTCACGCTGACAGCGTTGAAATTTATCGAGCCTCACCGCCTGTGTATATATATCTCTCTCTGGTAGCGATCTCGCATTATCGTTCCCGGTATGCGCTCGCGTGGGTTCTGTACGCGCGTGTATAGCTGCACATAAAAACCGGAATTTGGTTTACCTCCAGGAATCGAGTTACCGCTCGATCTCTCGATCTCTCGAGAGATGCAGGAAGGGATTGGAATTCAAGACGAAATTCTTAGCTCTACACAAGGTTATGCCAAGGCTAAAGAGGTAATTCAAGACGTAGTTATTACACTACGTTGTTGCACTGCACAGTGTGAAATAAGTTTCACGGATGACCTCACGAAATTACTCTCCCGTGCGTAAACGCGCTTACATCCGACCACACGAGCTCCAGTAGACTACGGACGTAAAATTATCAAGTAAGACTACATCTCACTCTCTGCACACTTACCTCCACATCCACGTATACACATACGTATTCCAGACTATATGTATATCCTTATTCCAAGAGCAGCGATCCAGGACGAGATATATATATACACACACGCACACGAGGCAGCACGGTGTCGAAAGGCGAAGGGATAGATAATGGAAGTAGCCAATTAGAAGCGAGCCGAAACCTAGTTTGCGCGCGGGATGCATTAGCCCGATGCTGTAGTAGAGAGAGAGAGCGCCGGGGATAAACGGATTTCGGGATCTACTTAACCTTCGATCCACCGCTGGCACATACGCTCAAGGTGAAAGCAACTTATTTGTTTATACTAATTAGAACCAGCAGCGAGATGCCTAGGGAGAGATATTGCACGGCTGAGCGCGCGTTTTGCATACGAGGAAGAGTTTCGCGCTTTTACCTCTCAGATTTTTTTGCGTGAATTATCTCCTATATACATATATAGCGCGGATTGTTTTTCATAATACACAGCAACAGTTAGAGGAACGAAAGCGTGGTATGAAAAAAAAAGGCTCATTGAAATCATTAGCGAAAGAAAACGCCGACGGCGGCGAGTGTGTATTCTGTATCTTCTGGCGCACGAACTCGGGGGGGCTATTATAATAACGTCAGTGGCCGACAGTTATCGTAAAAGCGCTGCCAATTGCATTGGCACACTGCCTTCTCAAAGGGATATTCCGCACGCGCTCGTGATGTCTAACCTCAATGGTCTGGAAAGTCAGGGGTCCGAGATTTATCCGCGTCTTATAATCGTATATGACGGCCGTATAAGTAGTTTTCATTTATTTTCCGTTTAAGGAATACTCCGACTTATGAAAGATTTTATTATCATTATAAGGTAAATGTATCCATAAGAACTGGATATAGCTGGAATTTCTCCCAAAATGAAGAACCAAAAATCTACATATTCGATTATATACGCACACAAACGCATAATTATCAACCTGTGCATATCCCACGAACTTCAAAACACGACTTAATGTAATCGATAATCCCTATATACTCCCGTATAATAAATTCCACATCACACTCGGTCTTCAGCAATTATACGTTTGCTCGGAGTCATCGACACACGGCTCTCACGAGAGAGTCTCGTAATATTTCACTGGGATCTTTAACGACCTTGGAGTTCTCTTAACCACTCGCTGGGATATGCCACTTTATAATATACGTACTTTATACGTTCTATACGTATATAAATAGCCACAGCATCATCAGGAAGAACCGGATCGCCTCTCTCCCGAAAAGTTCAAATTAACGTCGTCTCGCGCGCAGTGAATTCCTCAATATCGAGTAAGTATATGCTGCATCAAAAATGAAAAAGAAGCTTCCGCCTTTTTCGGTGCCTCTCTCAAGGGAATACAAGTGGGCTTGATTCTCCGCGATATAATGCGCTATGCTATGCGCGTATATAAATTAGAATTTATCACGACACCGGCTATGGGCTGCGTATATTACTCGACGGTAGAAGCAGCGGATGCTTTCACACAGGAGCAGCTCCGCGAGCATAGCAAGTGGAATAATTTTTCTATGGCGGCTCAAAAGCGCTGATGTATTAGCGTGGAATTTAATCCTCTTAAGGGTCGTAAAGTAGAGCTGGCTATATATATATATATATATATTCTTAGGGAGAATTATTAGCTCGAACTCTATATTTCTTTCGGATCTGACTAATGAAATTGTCTTGCTCTCTTCATTAATTCCTGAATTCTTGCTGTTACGTTATGATGCGCCGCGGTGAAATTGTTTCGAAGAACGGCGAAAGAGGATTGTATAGATTTTTCTATCGCATTCCTAATACGTATACGATTGTTAACTCGTTCGCAATCGCGATATAAGTCTCGCAGAAATTCAAAAGAAAATTTTAAGAATTTCTGCGAAAAACTGCGTATGTACACATTATCCCACACGATGAAAACTCGTCGAATAGTGGATAGATTCACGGACAGATTGATCGAGTGTAGCAACAACGCACCACACAGTATTACATGACAGTTTGCTGCGAGACACGCACACGTCCGCTGATTGACAGTTCAATACGTGCGCGCCGTCAATAATATTTCGCCTTTCACTTTTGTCCCTCTCGCCCCGGGAACACAAATGAATTTTGCATCAGAATCGCGCCGCGGTGCATTCTTCAGGCTTGCCCAATCGTTGTGGATTTTTCGTTTGTTTGTACATGCATGCGCGAGATATTACGGAGGTATTTATTTGTTTGTTGGCATTTTTTTCCTATTTGCCTGCAGCCAGTTTGAAACACAATCGAAATGCGCTGATGAATGCCGAATGCTGTGTATTTTTCCATTATATATATCATCTCCAGCAGCAACAAATTGGCACCGAAATTCCGCACTCAAGAAGCATATAGCTCATCTACTCTCCCTCCCTCGTGCGTGTCCAAAGTCGTAATTGACAATAAATAAAAGTTCGCTCCACCCCAACGCGTGACGCAATGACGCAGCGATAATTCAGCAGCTATTCTCCCCCGCAGTATTTGCGTTTCGGCTACATACTATATATACGTACATAATACGAGCGCAGAGTCTAGCCCATACGTCCGAACTATATCATAACGTGCGGCTATGGTCAGGAGGCGGGGAAAACGGCGACCACTCGAGGGATCGGATATTAATTGGCTTCCGATTCCTCGCGTTTCTCGGATGCGCGCCGCGCTGATCTACTCCCTGGGGCGATATGCAGGCCGAAATTTCTCGGCTTGTGGGTCGAGATCCTCTCTCCTCGATATGCTATACTGTTTATGAGAGAATGCCTCGGAAAAGGAATTGCTCTCTCTCTCTCTCTCTCTTGAACGTACTGTTTGTGAAAAATTGCATATATAGTTCGTAATTCCACGTCGTCCTTTACCTCGACACCGCTGCTCGTCCCATTGACTCTTCTTTTTGCTCGCTCTCAAACGGACAAATAGGGGCTCTTGCGAATGAAAAATACCCAGCGATTAAACGCTGCAAATTTTCGTCGACGCGCCAACAAGAAAATCCGCGTCGCCGCGAGACACGTATACACACTTTGTTATAGACCGCCCCGTACGCCGCTGAAGAAGAAAAAGAAGTACTGCGAGAGTCTCATTACGGATTATTTCCGCCTCGCGTCATATAGCCCCTAATGGTTCGGAAGCGAGTGCGTATAATAACAGAGAAGGGAGCAAACTCGGAGGATAATTTTCCGAGGCGACACCTAATTATCGGAAAATTCTGCGGCGACCGTGTATACATATAATATATATACCTATACCTCTCAGGCAGACTCGTGTATGCGGCGGGCCGTTGTATACACATCGACATCAAATTCTCCCTATTGCGAGTATAATTTTGTGGGCTTTTGACGCGTTGATAGACTTTTGTTTGAAAATATCGTTTTTTATCACCGGCACAGCTTATTCAATATTCCGAAGCTAATTAAACTCGGAGAACAACGAGACAAGTCGAATTAAAGCGAGTTTACGCAGTTGCGAATAACTTGATCGCTTATAGAACTCCGTTATAACGAAGTCAAAAGGCCGAAACAAAATTAAACGTTAGTCCCCGCAGCACAGCGTGTTTCAACTTCTTGCATTTATAGCTGCGTTTACCAAGTAGCCAACAAGTATAGAACGCGCTCGCGCTTCTATAATATTCATTATAATACATAATAATGCCTCTCAAGGAAGAAAAAATTTCAAGACCTGTCGGCAGTAGCAGCAGCAAAAATTATAACCCCCCGTTAAACTCCCAATATCTCCCGTATTTTTCCGCTATACTACCCCACCGCGGGTACCTTTCAATTTACCCCAGCGACGCTCGATCCTCTTATACTCGCGGCTTGCTTACATCGTCTGCCTCCTGAATACCTACGTCGTCGTCGTCGTCGTCGGGGATTATCAATATATCCCAAAGATCATATCTTGCCCGGCGCCTCGCTCCATTGTACAGCGTAGAGCCGAGAGGATCAGGATATATATATATACACATACACACACAGCTAGTTCGGATATGCGTTAGCGGCGATGTGGGACGAGGGACGAGAGATTATTATCTACGAAGCGATTTTTGCACTTTTTTCAGGACGAACGGGTCGTTCACCGACTTTTTATACGGGGCTGTATCCGGAGGCTTTTATACTTAAATATTATAAACGTACCTTGTATATGTCATCGACGAGTTTGGTGAGCTCCTCGGTCTCCATGATGTCGCGTATCTGGCCGTCGTGGGCCTACAACAATCTCGATCTCTCTCGAAACTGACTGAGTAGTTCAAAACAACGGGGACGATGTTCAGGAGATGGTCATGTTCCTACGATCAACGCCGCCGCTCCACTTTCCCGCTACTCGCAGCTCTGCCAAGCTGGAACAATGCAACGATTTTTCATCTTGAATATATATTTTCGATCTAATAGTATAAGAGTATTTTCTGGATACGTGTGTGTGGATAAGCGAAATATAATAACTAATAAATTTCCCCTTGTTTTTGTCGCGATAAAATAGTATATGGTGTACCAAGGGCGTAAAGTGGGTTTTTTTCAGACCGAGTACTGCAACCACACAAGGTCAAAAAAACCCCTTACTTTTGCGTCCGCCGGTCGGAAAACGACTACTTTTGTCCCTAATTTTAGGTCAAAAAAAATGCGAAAATCGTGCATGTGTTAAGAAAAATCATATCAAGCCGCGTTTTCGTCCAGCGTGTAATATACTCAAATCAATTAGGCTTTAAAATCAACAGGCGAATGAAATGCGAAACTCGGAAAAAATGCATATCGTAAAATGTACAAACGAAACGCAAACAATCCTTGAGTGAAATTCACCAAGCGCGCGGTTTCGCGTTACATTCGCAGCATTTGCTTGAATTATTTATTAACGCTTCGACGAGCATCAACCACGAGCAAAAAAAAACTGTATATTATGTATACTCGCTTGTAAAAACGCTTGGAAAAACAGAGAGGAGTGCGTTTATTGAAAAATTACATGAAACCAGGATACTATTTACCGCACTTGTCGCGTAACAAAATTTACTTGGATACAATGTGTATTTCTAAGAAACTTGCACAATTTAATTGGTAACACAATACATAAAATTAAACTCCTAAAAGATCACGAGCACTTCATAATTTTACGCAGACCAAGTATCCCTTCTGTACCTGCGCACCTCCAGCTGCTGACCGAGAAAAGCCGAGTTACCGTCAAGCGCAGCAGCAGCAGCAGCAGCAGCAGCAGCAGCAGCTTGAGTCTATAGAGCTATTCTAACCGTGTGCACTTTCATTTCGCAAGGACAGCTCTCGCGCGCGCTGTGGCTTGAAAGGCTGCCTTTTAACCTGCTCGATCCCAATCATACCCGGTGCAGGACCACGAGACTTGATATGCCATATATCATACTGGCCGAAGTGTATTACAGGATACTTCTGAATTTATGTTCTCCCCGATTTTTCGCGAGTCGTGGATAATATAAATTGCGCAAGACTTGATTATATTGGACAAGGAGAAGGTTGGGCTTTGACCTGTTTCGGTGAACCGCAGAACTTTTGTAATCAGACGACTTTCTCCCGCGCTATTAAACTAAATTAGCCGAGGTGCATCGGCGCTGGCTCTCTCGAGGGTATAATGTCAGCTTTGCACTTGAATTTTAACTCTCGAGTATTTTCATTCGCCCGCTATATAAACTCGACCGGGGATATAACATCCTCTTCGCTCTGAAAAAGTTACGAGAGTTTCATAGGTTTTAATGAAATTACGCGCGTTGATTCGCCAAATTCTAGTTTTAATGGATTTTAATTGAGGCTCTAGAGAAATATTCATTGATTTTCTCGTTTCATTCCAGTGGTCTATACGTAGCGCTAGCCAGAGCGCCAACATAATTGGACTCTATACCAAAATATATATAAGAATTGAATGGAGAACGCTGTTGTGTCACGCCTCTGCAGCCATATAACCCAACTTTGGCAGCGAAACTTTGTCAGCTCCGCTCCCATTCGCCTCGTCAACTACTACCCGGATTTTTCTATAAAACATCGCTGAATCATAATTAAATTTCACTTCGCGAAGACATGCAGAGTCGGGAGCGGCGCGACAAAAAGTTCAGAGAAACTCTTGCTCGCCTCATTCCAAAGACTACACGCTAATATATCCTACGATATAGTTTTCCCTTCGACGCAGAGAGTAACCGTTAATTGGCGAGTCTCGCAAAGGCGGCCAATTATCTTTTAAGAACAGATCATTATTCGGACTATCGAGAAATCGCAGAAATCAGTGGCCTTTAGAGGGATATCAAGAGTGAGACTATAGTGCGGTAATTTTGCAATTTTGCTATACACTCTTGAATAATGCTACAGCGCAGTAATTAAAGTTCTATATATATACGTCGTGAAAATCCACGAGCGTTTATGGAGCCGCGATACGTTAAGACTATACGTATCGACGAAAGTCTCGTTCGAAGTAGCACCAAGTTACACGGCGACGTTCTGCAATCCTCAATAAACCTTCATTTGATTGCTCCCCGTCAGGATGATCCTTAATCACTGTGACGAAATAGAAAAATAAAATAACTTTTCTTTTTTTTCGGCTGACCACCAACACTAGCCAAGGAGAAGAAGAAGAATCAAATTAACGACATCAGTGCAATCACCGCAGACGCAGTTCTTCGTATAGCATACTTTCTAACGAGCGACAGTGGAAGCAGCGAGTTCTCGTATAAAATCGATTCAACGCGCGCTGCGACGCTCTCAAACACCATTATACACTTTTTCTCATATTCCGCGCACTTATAATTCTCACCGACGAGGCTAATGCGCGCGCTAGCGCACTCGTAATACCCGAGCGGATCATAAAGGCGCCTCGCGGTAATGTCGCTGTATATATATATATAGTCACCTTCTTCTTATGCTTCTTCGTCGACGCTTTTGCTTTCTTTACTCGTGCGGTTTTCCACGCGTTAGCTGTAGCGGATTCTTCGCTTTTTTTACGAGCGCGTGTATATATACAATACGTAATATATAAAGTGGATGATCCTATAACTGACACTTTTAGTTCCGGTGCGTCGCTATAGGATTGTGATGTATACCTGATTATTATGCTGGATATGTTGGCTGTGGGCTTTCAAGACGTCGTTACGACTTATGCGGTGAAGCTGTGTGCACAAGTTTGAGACTGTGTACACGGCTTCTTTATACTTTTGTTTGTGTAAATATTTACGGAAATAAGCATCCAAACGAGTATATGTATTTCTCGCTAACTCGTCGCTCGACTTTTTCATACAAATCCCCGGAAATCGAACCGAGATGGAAAAGTGTGTATGAATACTATGTTGTATACGACGTCCGATTATTGCGGTATGACTTGAATTCACTCTATTTAATGACTAAAGACGAGCCATATATACGATATATTTCAAAGCGCGGACGGGACGATACATTTTCCTTTTACTGCGGCCATGAGTTTTAATCATAAAAGACATCGTCTTCCTCGTAAACGTAATAACTCGGGACCGTATAGTATACCGTCCGCTTATGGAGGATATACGCATATATACAATTCGCCGCGATTTCTCCATTACGACGCTCGGACGAAAGTCTGGAGAGATGACTGTCGAATATGCGCGCTGCTCGTTCAACACGAAAAACGCACGTTTACTCGAACAACGATGCGGAATTCCAAAAGCGACGTGCGGCCCCCGCTGCATAATAATAAAAATCACAATATAACTTTCGAGTATAATAGAACGCTGCGCAGTGAAACGAAAGAAAAAATCGAGTAGCGTGTATAACGTAATATACCCGCTTGGGCTTTTTTGTATACATACACGTAGTGGAGAGAGATGTATTATAGACGGGCTTCTTATTCAAAACAGTGCGGCCTCGCCTCTCTCGACGACCGTTATATACGAGCGCCTCGACAAGATTTTTGCATTACTCGAGCTACTCGTTTCGGTTTATCTCGATAGTGTTCGATAAGACCGTTCGTGCGGAGGTATATATATATACACCTAAAACACGGCATGGGATATTTTTTCACGACGATGACCGAGTGCGACTGACTGAATTGGGGCGATTTTCTGTTTGTTCTGCGGGAAACCTTTATATCGTATAGAATTCTTCCACGTTGCGCACTATATTACACAAGCGAGGAAGCATCATCGATAAAATTCCATTTGACGAATGCACCTATAATGGAAAGCTAATTTTTACAATGTGTCCAACTCATTTTACAATTATAAGATAAGAGATAATAGTTCTGTCTTGCTCGAAGTCACTATGTTATCTTTTTGGCGCGAAATTAATGGCTCTCGCACCCTTTACGCTATATCGAGATACGAGAAATTTATTGCTCTTATCGCGCACGAATAAACCGATTCTCATTTAACTGGAGAAATTTTCTTAACCACGCGCTAAGAAAGTAAGAATGTTAGGTGTACTCCGCAACTCGACTCACAGCTGGTGAACGGCTGTTTTATAATTTATACATTATTCCTGTGCACACAACTATAAGCGACTGGTTTGTATAGTCTTCCAGTCACTCTTAATCGGTTGCGACGATTTTTAAAAAATTGTTTGGAAAAAAGACACACACACGCGGTATAGGAGCTAGTCTTGTATATTTATACGCTTCGTAGTTTCAAAGGATAGAAAACGGGTTTGGCTGGGCACGCGACAAATAACACAACAAAGCTACAAGCCGTTCGCAAACTTATAAGTGTAGACATATGGCAAAGAAAATGCAAGATACTGCGCATAAAACGAGATTCCAAGAATTACGCTCGACTTCCCATAACTTCGAGAAAGGCATCGTCAGCAGTCGGCCAATCATCCCAAGGATTTTTCAAAATTACCGAGCGCCCAAAATTCCTCGTAAAAAGATAAGAAAAAATCCAGCCTCAAAGTTCCCGCCGTCATCCCGTTTCACAAATTACGCGATCCCTCCCCATAAAACCTGGTGCATTCAGCAGCCGGCGCATCTTCGAAGAGAGAGAGAAAGAGAAAAAGAGCGGTGTAATTGATCGAGCGCACAGCGATATATTCACCGAGAGAGAAAGAGAGGGAGCACACGCGGCCATTTAAATGCGGCGCCGCGCGAGAGTCTGGAATGTCGTCCTACAACTCTCGTGTATATACAGGGAGAGCCGCTCGGACTTATAACGGTATCCGCCCGAGAGAGTCCAAACGATATTCCCGCGAGGCGGACCGGACCGGAGTTTCTCTGTGTGTGTATGTGTATAAAACGCACCTGCAGCCTGCAACACGACCTTTGCTCGTTGTGAGAATATAGCCGTGTGGGAGAGAGAGAGAGAGAAAGGCGTGTTTTGTTATTGTGCGCTAGCTCTTGCGGTGTGGTAAGATTTTGAGTGGCTTGGATTGATCGGTGTTGCGGGCTTCTTTTCAATTGGAAAATTATTATGATACACTACACTTGTAAAGCGATGAAATATTGAGCCTCCTTAGTACACTGAAAAATTATCTTTATATATGATCCCCAGCAAGAGACTTTTAAAAAATTAATGAATTTAAATATATCATTTTTTCTTCTAATCGTGCGTAAAAAGTCTTTTTAGTTTAATAAAAAGTAGCCTATTCAAGAGCATTTCTTTCAGAACCGCACAGACACATGGTGTATACCCAGCCGCACATTTTTAATTACACGGAAAAGCATCTCAGTCTCTAAGATTCTTTTGGACACCAGCATCAGCGCAGCTCTCCTCACGGCTTCTTAACAGCGTGAAAGTTTTCACCCGAACTGGACTGGTCACGGCGGTTTTTCCACACTGTGCGGTAAGTATCGCGCTACACAGGATGAAAGAAAGAGTGACGGTGTTTCGTGCTCGCGCTTTTTTGCCGCGAGATGCCTACCGGGTTTCGTCGAGCCACAAGCGCGGCTGCTATTGTGAACTATTATACACAAATTCGTTACGCTGGAAAGTATATCTAGAGAGAGGCGGTTCAATAAAAGAGTTTTAGGTTGCACGATTATAATTTTTTTAGATGGTGAGTTAAAAAAAAAATTGCTATTTCATCCGTACTGCAATACAATCCTTTTGAAAAAGGACTGTTATGAGTGTCCTATATTGTAGTATATACAAAGACCTGGTGCCAAGCCAATTAATTAACGCAGTGATCGGATAATTTAAAAATTACAGCTTGTTACTCTCGGCTGCAAAATCGAGTTGACAAGAATTTATCCGTCGCTGTAAAAAAATTACACTGTCTCGCAGTAACGAATTAATAAGCACCCGTGTCGACAATTCCAAAATCACGTGCCGATCATCAAGACCGTCTTGTAATATGCCAAGAGCGTAAATCCACATTTGGGTCAAACGAGTCATCGACCTCCAGTTATAATATTATCTGTAATACCGTCCGCGCGCAGGTGAAGTAACACAGAATTTCTCCCGCGGGCATATTTTTGCGGTAATTTTAATAAAAACATAGCGTTTCGTAAGCATCACTTTCTTATATAGCTACCTATATACAAAAACTCATAATTTCATAATAAACATATCAGTCATATTCGTAATACGCTCGTAATTTTTTTTTTCAACGCCCACTCACATAACTATCGTCTAATTATTTCCTATATTACGCTTTGTAAATTACGCTCTCTCTCTCTCGGCCCGTCATTATCTCGCACGACACACTGATGCACGGCCGACACAACATTCATTACCGTAAGTGAGTGTTTATTAGTCTATCCTATCCGCAGAATCCTGAGGGCGGCCATTATACGATATAGCTCTGATTAGGGCTATATACCCCCGATACTCGCACACAAATACACATATATCCATCCAAGAACCGCACTAATTGCAGCGAATCACGATCTCCAGCACCTCACCCTTTTTCCATATATTAACTTACACCTCGAATATTTTGGCGGATTTCGTGCGAGTGGGTGAATTAAAATACCCATTATAATATAGCGCCGAAACAAATGCAGAGAAAATTGAAGCTGAACTTTCGATTACATGCAGCGGTGCACGAGTACGTGCGAATTCATAAACCACGACGAGAGATAGAGAAGGTGAAAAAAAGTTTGCCTCTCGGCTGTGGCCAACCGCGGTGTGTCTTTTTTAAAGAGATATATATCGCGATGGGGGCTTTGAATAGCGACTTTGCGATTAAAACTGAGTTACGAAACTTCGTGGAGCTGGTATTATATTTTTATTCGAAACACACGAGAGATTTTTTTCGCGTTTCGTTTAATGTGTGATGGCGTTTCTTTTGAAGGATTATACTTTGTGCAGGATTTTCATATATGTAACATAATAGCGTTGTATTATCTTTAGTCCTCTTGAAATGAGATATTTTTTTAAAAACTTTTGGCAGATATTTTAGTTTGCGGAATTTCGTGCTTTGAATATACCTCGGTAAAAAACACGAGAGAGAAAGAAAATATCCAGTGAAAAATGTTTATACAAAAATACCCGTGAAATGACGCACGTATGCAAATGTTGACCGTGAAAAAAATGTCCTCTCGTCCCCAAACACAAGATGGAATTCGTACTTAGCAGATATAGCACCCAAGACACTTAAAAAAAATTTAAGACCGCGTGAAACAAAAGTCCAAACCCCGACGATGATCCTTCTTAAACAAAATCGCAACAGCAAAGGCTTCAAAGCGAGTAAAGTCTCTCGCTGGTTCTCCGCGTTCAACCACCGTCTGCAAAAGAGAATAGACGAGTCGAGTTACCTTTGCGGTCGACGACACAGATCAGAGAGAGAGAGAGAGAGAGAGAGAGATGCTCCTCGAATTGCAAAATCAGAAAAACACACTCGAGAGCGCTGAATCGGCAATGATTTCGATATTTCAAAGGCTCTCGAGAGCATCTCTAATGAGTCCCAGAATCAGTTTTCATTCTTTTATCAAAAGAACTCGTCCTTTCGAATTCAATTTATTCTGGCGAGTTTCGGGCAATTAAAGCGAAAACCGCGCGATTTTCGAGCGGCTCGATGTTTACGCAGGGTCTTATTCGCAGCAACACATGTTACACGTGCAACTGTATCGGTTAAATTGAATCGAGGAGGTGGATTTGCAGTGCAGTGCGAGAGGCCCAGATGAAACGAATATAAGCGGGATAGATAACGGCCGAGGATAAACGGTTAAAATATTAGATTACGGATTTTGCGCTCGCCGAGTTTCGTTTGTGCGCGCTTTGCTTGTTGCGTTTCATCCGATCGTCTGGTTTTTTACGCGCTTTTTGGAGATTTTAGAAAAAGGACGTATTTTTTGCTGCGTGTGATGATGATAATCACGGTTTTTAATTGGATTCTGCAACTTGCATACTCGAAGCTAATTTTATTCATCTCCTAGAACGTGTCCAATTTGCGATCGCAATTGGAAAGGCACTTTTGGTGTCGTTTTTAAAAAGATCGCCAAACGTGCAATCGGATACCTGCGCGCCTTTAATTATGTAAATACGCCGAGAGCGGCTGCAGTCACGAATTTTCCTCGCGTTAGAAATCTCGGTTCACAAGTTCAATCTGATGAGTTGTTTTCGTGTAAAATTTCACTTGGAAACTGTTTTTATCTCAATTATTTTTACAATACACAACTTATATATGAACTTATGTAATCTCATGTTTGAACAACGTATTCTCAGCAACGAAAAGCGAGACACTATATTAGCGCGCTCACACCGCATACAAAAAAAATGAAGCATCATAAAACAAGAAGAAGGTCTACACCACCTCGTCGCATCTCGTGCGCTCGACTTCACTTTCTAACAGTTCGTGCCATGTTCTCGCGTAACCGGGCGTTACATCCCCCGCAGTGTATAACCGGCTTCTTATGATTACCTTGATTTCTGCTGCCTCTCGTCGAAAATCGTATCTTCTGATGGCTCTCTATCCAATAGTAATAATAATAATAGTATAAGTAGCACCTGCACAACTCACAAAATTCTCACGCACCACGATCCGCAGTCTCTAGTACATAGAATATTAAAACACCGAATCTAAATTTCCAAATATAAACATACAAGATAGCGATATGATATAATAAAGTATGTGTGTGTGTATATATATAAATACGAACTGTAGTCGAAAGGGGCTCCGACCGCGTGGAAGCGCGCGAAGCGACTGACACCGCTGCGCCAGAGTATCCGCGCCGGCTCGTACAGCAGTGGTGGCTGCTTGTTCTCTCTCTCTCTTTCTCTCTGCGAGTGCGCGCAGACACTTTCCAAGCTCGCGCCGCTCACTCGGCCTGCTTTCGACTCTGCTGCTGCTGCTGCTGCTGCTGCTGCAGGCTTAGCTCTCCTCCTCAAAGTGTGTATAATATAAGTGTAGAAAAGAGAGGCTGCGCACAGTGTTCGAGTTGCACTGACGCGGGGTCCCTAATGGCATTAAGGTGATGCCGCGGTATATAGTACGTTGTCGGCCCGGAAGCCGATGGTCTGATGGTGTGTGCTTAATTCCGTGGATGATGAGGTGATCCGTGGGTGGTATACTCTTTTTTTTCTCGACTACTGACACTCATTTTTTTTTTAAGTTGTATAGTACGTGGCAGGTAGTAGGTCACGAGGATATACCTATACTATTAAAAATACGCTGTTTGAATGATCTCGTTACAACTTATTATATACTGTATGCATACTCGAGAATTCCAAAGTATATTATAGTAGTCTTTTTTTCATCGCTCGTTATTTCATGCTCTACAAACTGCGTTCCCGGAAATTTTGTAGTTCGATCATCGGTATAAAGATAATACATAACACGTACAGCGTATACACAATGATGACGAAACGATGAAATCGAACGTCAGCATCAATTATAAGCGAAACTCGCGGATAATGCACTCTTGCATATATGCATAATAAAGCGATAATTGCAAATGAAACTCCGACAATGAATGCAATCAAATAATATAAAGACCAGCTCGTCGTTACTATATATGCATAGTAATAGCGGAGCCTAAAACAACATGAACAATACGATCGAAGCTATACGGGACTCAGCGATGCAGAATCCTCCGGACGAGCGTCAACATCAGCATTTAATATCCATAATACCCGCAAGAAAATCGCCCCCGCAAGTCTGCCATTATCATAAGCGATAAAAACAGCTGCTGATGGTGAAAATTCGAAGGCGCGAATGCATTAGGGACTCTGTATACTCCGTTATCATGATAATTTCGCGCTTTGCATGGCGAAACACAACGCGCGCGAATTCAAATTTTATCGGACGCGCATCCATTGGGAATGAACGTCTAAAACGTAGCCCCCCCCCTCCCCTCGTAGTGCTTATATAATACAAATAGCGCGAGAGTATACAGCCGAGTGATCGAGGGTATATACCTATGGGGATTTGGTTCTTCTTTATTCAGACACTCCGCCGCTATACATCTTTTTTCTTCTTCTTTGCTAGCTCCGGGAACGTGTATTGTTGTTTTAGTCTGCAACGCGCGGAATTTTGTTTCCCGGAGCTTCTTTTATACATACATACATACATACATACATACATATATATATAGCGTGTGCGGCTTCTTCGTGCTTTTTGTCTTTGAGCTTCCGCGCGTATTTGTCGCTCGTAAATATAAAGCACTCGCGCGTACGTAACCGAGAGCAAATACAAGAGAAGAGTTGATTTCGTATCAGGAGCTGCAACTCTCGCTGCGATCGAAGATGAGTTGTTTAAAGACGTTTTTCTTTCTCTCTCTCTCTTTCTGTGACTTTGTTGATCGTTTCATCCGCTATAATTGAGGAGAATTATATATAGCGAAGTATATCTGCACCGAAGTTTACGATTTAGCTGTCGCTGATGTACTACTGCATCTGTTCCGAGAACTCAATTAGAAAATTGAAGTACGTATACGCTCGTCGTTAATACTCGTATATAACATTTTCATTAACCTCGAGTAGAGGGATCACTTTGAAACAGCACTCAAATTAATTTGATTCGTTTAAAATTAATTTTCGCTCTAAAACCAACGAAATACTTATATTCATCAGTCATCCGAATTCATCGAATTTTTCACCTCGTCCATTCTCCGTCGCGGAACAACAGCAAGGCAAAATGAAAAAAAAAACTCTCCGCCGCCGAGAATCATAAAATTTTTCATCCTATATATATATATACACGCGTTCGTATCCCGCCATAGCAGTGCACAACAACACTATACAGTATGTGCGCTCCTAAAAATTCCTATCGTAAACTCGTAGTCTCCCGGTCCCGTCGTTCGTTTCCCCACTATCCTCCTTTTCTCTCTCTCTCTCTCCTCATTTTTCCCCGCTCCATTCCCCACCTATGTCGCGCGTTATTTTGCACGAGTGAGAGAGTCCCATTATCGACTTCACGATGAAAGAGAGAGAGAGAGAGAGGATTCGACATTCCGCGAGATCTCCGCGAGAAATCGTCCCAGCTATCACCTGGAAGAGAGAAAGAAGGTTCACTTGTTGCGATCGGTGTCTACAGAGATTTTCCAAGAGTAACATGCTGGATCTAAGTTTGTTGAATATCATGGATACTTTATTGCGTTGTTTTTATGGCCGATGAAACGTTTGAGATATTTGTATGCAAATTTAACTATCAGGAAAGAGAGAGAGAGACAGACTTTTGCGCAGCTTATTTTGACCGAGAATTCGTGGAACCTGTTAGAATCTCTCGAGGATGTGTATTGATCAACAGTTTGGTTTGTGGAATTCGTCTCGTGCAATGCTATGTTTACTCGATGCAATGACAGCAAGAATCGCTTTTTATTATTATATACCCCACTCGTAGGTGCTTTTAAAATAAAAACTAATTAATTAATGCTTGAAAATTTTAATAAATTACATGACTCTAGCCTCAAGCATACATAAAAATAATTAACAAAAATGTCCGTCCTCGAAATCCAAATACAATTATAATTAAAATTAAAGCACACACACTTCATCATAATAGCGTTTTATTCAACGATATTTAACAATCCATTTATCGTCCAGCCAAAAGTTTAAAGGACAATATATTTTAGAGTCCATCGAACGAATCGAAACGAGCATCTATATATTTATAATTAAATAAAATCGACGTATAATGATGATTCTCTATAAAAAAAATGGAAATAAACGAGCATATTTCTTAATTAAAGTCCATTTCAACAAGACTCGCGTGCCGCCGTCCAATTAAACTCTCGAGTTGCGCCGTCCAGCCCCGAAAACTCACGCGCTCGTATATATATATATAATCCTTCCATATCTCGCGCGCTATAAATCCTTAACTCCCTGGAAGTATAAATCAAAGCCCGACAAGTCTCGCGCCCGCACCTATACAGCCATACACTTCCGCAGCTCGTGCAATAATAATAAACTAATAGAAGAAAGCAGCCGAGCACCGCGTCGTTTTCGCGCTCATTACCACCGGTGCTCATCGACTGTCCTGATGCCCATTATAATAGTGATATTGCACGAGGCAGTTTCGCGAATTACCATTTTACGTCGTTGGGCTTTATATATGCGAGTGTCTATATGTGCGAATAGCGTCTGCGTCCTATTTGAAAAAATGATAATCGTATGGACATAGTATCTGAAATATAACGATGAATTTTCTCTTTTTAGCAATTTGCCTGGCAATATACCATGTGCATAAACATATCCACGTATAATAAACCCTCATCGTGCATCATCGCGGCATCTCCTGATATATGTATAGTATATACACACACACACGTGCAGAGCATATTTGCCAAGAGTGCTCAATATCTCCGGAACGCAGGCAATGCTATAGAGCGCAAAGCGATCGGATCGCGGAAAACGCCACCCACAGTCGTCATCACTTATCCCACAGAGCGCATGATGCACCGAAATTCTACCTTCCCGACACTCCGGCTGTATACAAAGCGAGGGGCTGTATATATAGGTATGCGAAATTACTCGCCCTTATAAGCTCTGTATCTCTATCTCTCTCTCTCTGTCGTGTATACACACGTATACGTGCCGCAGAGACTCAGGCAAACAGGTGCAGTAGTGTAGACGACGCTTGATGGTCCCTCAAAGGGACGCCGAACACGAACAGCAGGTTATTTACCGGATTCTCTTAATGTCTTGGGGACGAGCTGTCGATGCTATGCATGCAGCGCGTTTGAAGTAGGACTCTATATATACTCGACCGAGATCCAATCTTCGGAATTCTGTGTGCGATGGACCGATTCGAGAATAAATTCGAATGAAACGTAAACAAGCTGTATATAGGTACGGAGTTTGAGTAGATCGTGTCTGGCACCGGTAAGACGCCGTCGCGCTAGGTATATATAGTCGGAAAAATTCGCGCTAACGCGCTGACACACTTCCGAGCTCGGCCAAATCGAAAACTCGATTGTGCTGCGCAGCATCGCAAAGCGAATAGTACATATATGCATGCACGCACACATCTCAGTGTACCATCGCGGTCCATCGCTATGCACATAGCTCGGGCGAAAAACTGGAGCATCGGCCCGGATTTTTCAGCGTAGGCCTGCATCACGTTTCCCTCGATAAGGCGCGCTTGCACTGCATTTTTCCCTTATTCTTCGATGTGCCTCAACTATATATACACGTGTATATATATATATATATATACAACAAGACGGAAGAAGACGTACTGGACGGCATCGAGCCAAGCGCGCTGTACTGCTGCAGAGAGAAACACATGTCGGACACGTACTCGCGGAGAAAGCCGGCAATCGTGTTGTGTGTATGCGGCTCTGTGGAATCGAGGAAACAACTGGGATTTCTCTAACTTATAAAGGTACTACAATGCATGTGTGTACTGCATGACGCGGACTTTCGTGTCAAGTGATGTGGAGAGATGTCGCGACGCATATATAGTGTGTAATGTAAATAAGATTATACTCTGCTGATATTGGGATATACGAAATCGATTTGTTTCTAGACGAGGCTTTCAACAAGGCAAAGTCGCTTACGGAGACTCATCTAAAGCTTGTAATCATTATATCTGAGAGACACGCGCGACTCGTGTGACCTAGAGCGTCTTTGCGGCTGTGGAAAGTGATTTGTGACTTGATGTGAATCATTAAAAAATGGTAATCTATGACGTGCATACTACGTCGAATAATGTAACTTAGGCGCACAATATGCACGCTTATTACTTTTACGTATAGCAAAAACGATGGATAGAACTGTCCGTATACACGAGATGTGTACATAGCGTACACACCAGTCAATTCCATATAAACGCAGCTCACATAATCCAGCTTTGCCCGAGTCATCGTCCTTTCCCCGGAGGCTTGCCGCGATACGAATAAACCGCTGCGTTCTCTCTCTCTCTCCTGCCTTTATCTTGGCATTATAGCTTGGTACATTTACCTTTAAAACGATTCCGGCGTTTTTGAAGAGCCGCGCGATCCTCGATCGTTCGTTTACTCGGACTGTATAGAGCTTGTGTATATACAGGACTGCTTTTGCGGAAGACGCTGTATATTTACGACGCGATAATTTATTCCGAGAGGAGTTCTAGGTTTTTGCGGAAGCTGGAGAGTTGCTTGATCAGGATGTAAGTATGGAGCTTCGAAAATAAGTTTGTAAATACGATGCGTCATCCTCTGTATACGTTGTACAGTATAGTTTTTAAAAAGTTATTATATCGACAATTATAATAATAATATACGTACAGAACACGGCGATTTATACGCGACCCTTGAACCGATTCCCAAGAGCCTGTATCCATAAAATAAACAATTCATATGGAGCAAGATACCCATTCCTCGAACGTTGACCTCTCGCGCACAACTTTTCAATTCGATGATCTGCAGAGCGCTCACGAAATCACTATTTTCACCGCGCGGACATAAAGCGTGTAATAAAGCGCGCAATTACGCGCGGTATATACGAAAAACGCTCTGGCGTCCAGGAAGAAGAAACGGGAAGGAAAGAATAGACAGCGCGTCGATGAAAAGTCTCATAAAGCTGATCGATGCTCTCCCGGGAATTGGAACTCGAAGAGGGCCGGCCGATTCTTCCGAGAGAGAGAGAGAGAAAGAGCCAGCGAAAGCTTCGGATTCGGCTAACGCGAGGAAAATACGGACGTTAACGTTACTGCCGTGCGCTGAGGATGATGGGTGGAAATTTTTTAAATCTCAGATTTTTTAAAATTGTTATGCAAATGAATACTTGGAAAAAATTGCGGTACATTGATAGCAGTAAACAGGTTTACCTCTTCTCGTTATATGTTCGGGACCGGATACCAATATCAGCACTCGATATGGAAAAGCTGGCTATATGAAAATTGGAAAGGACGCGATTTGTGCACATCGATATGTATCCGTTCGTTTTTTCGTACTTTTTTTCAATACTAGAATCATTCGTTTGGCACGCATCGTTTGACAGGATAATCGAGATATTTTACGCACTGATTCGTGAGATAAAAATGGCATATTCGAAAACTCGTATACCTATATACTTTATATTCGATGGCACTACTGTATGGCAAATCTTGATGTATTTAACGAGCAATCAACGCTATTGTGTCGTAAATACCTGTATTCGCAGAATTTTAAGCTGCCATAAGACTCTACCATCGAGTTATTTTTACGGCTACATATATGGCAGCAACTTTCTACGGCGACACCGCGTACGGCAGAGTTTTGATTTACGCCGTTCGTTAATGCTGGTTTGATTTTCGGTTTACGTCGCTTTGATTTACAGAAATTCGGAATTTACACGCGGCGCTTATTAATCCCCCGCATCGTGCCGATCTGTTCCTCTCTCGTATATAAACTCAATTATAATTTCTCGAAATGCGCGAACCAACAAGTTTGAAGAGAAAAAGTCGATATTTTCAACCGCATCCCGTTAACGAGAAATCTAATATGCTTCGCAATAAATCGTCTGACATAAACGCAGAATTGATATTCTCGTGGTGTAAATAAGTTCTGTTTGAGCGTAAATCACAGCCGGCAACATTTCTTCGCGGTGAACGAAGGTAACGTTGTAGCTTCAATTGTACTTATTCTACAGATACATGAAAATATAATTTCTTTTAAAGCGCGACATCTGTTTGTTCAACTGGCAACTTCCATTTACAACGCAGTCATTTAATTAATTATAGCATGCGAGTTTCAAATTTTAAAAGCTCGATTTAATTAATTTAATTTGCATCATCATCCCTCGCGTTTGCAAACTTGTTAATCAAAAATTACAGTAGCATAATAATATTAGGTATACATACACTACGAGATTCCGGCTAATTAACCAGCAATCAAAACGAACATAATCTTGCTGACGAAAATTCCATCTCGACATATCACATCAATTCCCGTCACGGAAGTAAATTCACGCCATCAGCGTTGCAGCAGCACACACTACTCTTCAGTCTCATAGAAATCACGCGACGAACCTTCACCTTCACCTTCAGCTTGAGCGCAAAAATTCGGCAAAATACGCCGCATGTACCATATAACACACATACACATACACAACCTTGCCGAAACGACGTACGAAGCGAATGCAAAGTAATTGAAGTGCGACGCTGTACCTACACACTGAACAAGTTTCCCTCTGACTCTGTCGACGCGTTACACACTATACCTTATACACGCGTGAGCTTGACAGTGGGCTTGATGAATACTCAACGATATATGCGCAGCCTTTAACGGATTCTCGCACAGCTTTTTCCTTCTGTCGCATACATCTGCTGGACTTTTTATATCTGCTTTTACGCTCTTTTCCCTTTTCGGGAACTATGTGTGTAGCGAGAGTCGGATATCCGAACGCGGCCGTTCGGACGACATTGAGTGCGATATTTCACGGTGTGTTTGTTTACGCCTACGCGGGCTCTGTTCAATGACCGAATCGTGTGTTGCAAATTAAAATTATGGGTATAGCCGTACTGGGCGCATCTCCCCTATATTTATTATTGATAATACTAGCTTTAGTTATTATAATTCTTAATATTTCTTTTGCACGACAATCCAACGCATTGAAATATAATGCAACGCAGTAGTAATATTTAAGAAGAGGAACGCCGTTGAATTGGTCGTCTTCCTCCTGAATCCCGAACGTGCAGGGAACATACTTCGATGCAATTCAAGCATATACAGAGGACCGCATATATATAGCACCGCCGGAATTCTAGCAGATGACATCCTTGAAATTCAAGAAGAAAAAATCATTGAGAGCCCGATTAATTTTCAACTATTCTTTCAGCTTGACTTTTCCTAATGATCATCCTCCTGATCTTAAATACACATTTGAAGAGAATCACTATTTTTTAAATCGTTTTTCTACACCCAATATAACGAATAATTATAGATGCTCAGGAAAAAAGCTGCCGATGAAGCTGTGCATAATACTTTGAATAATAAATGCAGCAGCGACAGCGAAACACGTGTCTCGACAATCCTAGCCACTCTTGCGGCATTCTCCTTCCGACTTCTTTTTCACAGGAGATCGAGGCATTGGTAACCCCTCACTTGAACCGCACGCCGATCCCAAATATCTCAATCCCCCCGAAGAAGCCGCTCGCGACCGAAATTAAATACATGGAGAGGCAAGAGGGGGGGGGCTTCATATTGCGCAGATGAAGACGCACGCGCGGCTGCGGTATCATAAATCGACGGGGATTCGAGAAATTGCCTCGCGGACAAAGACGCCGACGCTGTGGGCTCCTCGTTGCTATATTGATTTCCCTCTTTGAAGCTTTCCACTTTCTCTATCTCTCATCCTTCTTTCTCTTATATCTCGTTCTTCTAGTCCCTTTGTTAGTTTTTGGCTGTTGATTGCGACATTATGATGGTTTAATTGTAGAAGTTGTTCGCTACAACTATAATACTTTTAATTTTCGTTCAAATCGATTCTTTGTCAAAACAATATAGGTATAGAAATATAAATTTTATAATGCAGCTGCGCGTATTGCAAATTTCGAAGAAAGAAGTAGTATTTATTTCGTACAAACAATTGAATTTTTAACTTCAGCTTGGCTCTCCTCGCAAATGTTTTGTTTCAATCGGTTTGCGTTACCGAGTTTATTTACTTACAATCAAAAGTCAGAATGTGCTACCAAACAAAACAAACAAGTATAAAAAAGAATAACCTGTCTATATAAAATATATTGTACAGAACGTAATCAACTTTCGCGACTCCACTTCAGTATTTTTTCAATAAAACTTTTAATGAAACGTTAAAAAAATATCAAACACCAGCGTGCAGACACACACACATCCACAACAATTTCATCCTTCAAAGCAGTTCGCAGCTGCCGAAAAAAGCTTTTCGCAATAACACACCCGACAGAGTTGCATGTTTCATTATCCACGTTCGCATCTCTTCACCTCATCTTTCTTCTTCTCACATCTCACTCCATCTTCGCGGCAATTCGGTTACATCAGCTCGCGATATATATATATATATCCTGACACACAGGTTGCACCTTCTTTCTTCCGCTTTCTCTCTTTACGATTACGCGTCTGGGCTGGAACAGTGTATAAGCAGGCTTTTACCCAGGGCGTCGTCTTTTGTGTCCTCTCCCCGTATACATGTGCGCTACAAGGCTGTGCTTTCTTCGGGAAAGCTTGTGGGAATTAGGAGTCTCGAACTTGGGATTATAGGTCTGCCGAGCTCGGTATATTGTTGGCTTTGGGATTTTTTTCTTTCTTTACAAGGGGTGAGGCTTACTTATTGCTTGTGGGGTTCGCTGAAAGAAATCGGTGTGGTACAACTAGAAAATTAATTAGCTGTATACTGATACTGATGGATAACGAGGCGTTTTATGAGAAATAAGACAATGGCGTTATAATTCCACAGAATGTTTGCGTATTTGCAATAATCAGTAATTATATATCTGAAACAAATTAACACCGCAACTCACGCTTGCAAAAAAAGAAAATTACAATACTGACTCGACAAATCACCGCGGGCTTTTTCTTCTAGGGCACGAATTCATCTCAACTGTACACCAGCGCACTACATAGCATCGGCCCTACTGCGCCGCAGGGAAAAGACGCTCGGCAGGGCTTTTTACTCTTCAAAATGCCTCCTCCCTTCGAGCCCTTTTCTTCTATAGCCCTCTTTTTTCTTTTACTTAGCTCTCCCCCTATCCTCCTCGTTTTCTTTACCGTCTTCGCACTCCTCTTTTTTTTCTCGTTTCGCGTGCGAGAGTGTCTCGGATTTGCGAAGCCCTCCTCTGCCATTAAATACTTTCCTGTACTTTTAACGGAGAGATGCTGTCGCTGTATAGAGAATGCAGAATGACGACATTAGTGAGATTACGCCGAGGCGCTATAGATCACGAGATTGCAGCTTGGGCGCGCGATGTCAGCTGACATCGTTTTGCTTGTCTCCATTTTAATAGCCTTTATAGTGCAGCTATATAGTAAATATTTTTCTAAAGAAGATTGGACCAGTGAAAATCCTCGCGTATATTGCATTTATTGTATATATTTTTGGGCTATTGGGTGCGTCTGACTAAACCCTGGAGTAATCTACTTGAATATATATATATATATGCGTCGCATAAGCATATGTGTCTATTTACGTAACCGGCAATCCGCGGCTGTCCTTTTTCGGCTTGTGATATCAAAATAATATATTGTAAAGATAAGTAAATAAATAAAATGTATTTCGGTGTCTCTTTCGAACTCTGCAAATACGCACTATATCCACAGTCGTCATCAGTACGTCTCCTCAACTTCAGCCATATAGACATTGCGCAAATAAAAAAAAATATATCCGCACTTGGGGATTCCTCTCTCCGGTCACAAGAGCTTTCACGCAGCCGATCGACGAAGAAGAGCCATCTCCCCTATATACGTTGTACATATATACACACATTCACTGTAGAAATACGGAAAAAAGGGATAAAGAGAGCCGCGCGCCGCACTTGAGAGCGTCGTCGCGACGGAACAATGAGCCTTGCCATGAGCAGTCGCCAGTATATGTATGTACCTATATATGTATATACTGTTTTTAGTTGCAGCCCGAGCTGCAAATGGATGTATCGCTTCCCCTCATCCGCACGCGTGTGTACAAAATCAGTCTTGAGATTCTCAAAAAGAATGCGCGGCCTATAGTTCATTTTTTCTTTCAGGAGTAGAGTTTTTTTTTCGTACGTAGATATATGAAATTGAATTTAAAAAAAAAACAAATCACAATCTTACAAGTCCTCGTGTCACCACAAAATCGAGCACCGTTTCTCACACAAAATTTCCATCACCCTCTGACTATAATATGTCGTAGTACTTTCCCCGCGCTGCACGACAGTAGAGAATAGAAGAGATATAGAACGTTTATATGTATATACAAAAGAGAATCGAGAGCGCGCAGCAGCAACGTATGACGCATACTTATAATACCACATACGCCGCAAACCGCGGCTATATCTCTCGCCGCACAGAATTAGCATACTATTGAAAATCAGTCAGTACGTCGCGTCCTCTGGTGCAGAGCAGCAGCAGCAGCCGCCACTTATTAATACGTATTACCCTGCATAATGCATGACGCTATCCCGCGCCGAAAGTATAGTACGCGTCACACTGCTGCTCTTCCTTTTCGCGTATAGCGAGTATATATATTATACAGGCGCGCGCCTCTTTTTCATTTTCTCTGCTTTCGTATACACGTTCGAGCGCATATTATGTCCCTTTCTAATTTTCCCTGCGCGCATTTTCAAGGAGTAGAGAATTGTCGCCGAAGAAATTTCACTATCGGCATTTTCACTTTGGGATAATTCAGTGATGCTTTTTTTTCACTAAAGCTTTTTCACTTGTGATAAAAAAGGAAAATGAACGAAATCACAACAAACACCGCGGTCGTACCTGATGTATGGAAATTTCGCAGTAGCGAATAATATAAGCGTTTGCTCGTTTTCGAATTTCTTCCGTATGGTATATCATTTCAAGCACCCGCGCGAAATTAAATTAGATTCGACAAAAAGTCGCGCAGGTACGCGTGTGCGCATATCTGTATTTATAAAATATACGCAAATCACACATACACATCACACAGGACGACGAGGAGTCCTGTGCTCTCAGCGCTCGACGCTTTTAATACCCCGGGCAGAATGCGAAGGTCGACGGGATTCCTTGGCGAGTCGAGAAAGAGCAGCCGCACGCGTGCCTATATACTATATATACTTATATGCCCACGACTCTAGCGCATAAATTTTCCCCGCGATATAGGCTTGCAAGCGATTATACACATACCGCGCTTGGATCTGTTCCTCTATTATATATTATACACGCAGCTTTCATTATGAGCTTATCGGCATTTAATTAGCGAGTTGTTGTCGATCGTAATGTAGATCGACGTAATGCGCACTTGTTACGTATAGGATATAATAATACACGATTACGCTCGAGAATGAGGAAAACGTCGTTGCTGGAGTTCTCCACTGGATTTTGCAATAGACCGCTGGGGTTCGCTGTAAACATCATCAAAGCAACTAGTGCGTCAGAAAAACATCGCTGATCCGATATAGGAATATTTTTCAGAGACATATGAAGTTTTTCCGCCGAGTAAACAATAATAAGTCAGACTCTTTCGAACTCGGTATTTTCTTATGCTTCGCTTCGGCAATTAAATCTGTAGCACAACAGCCGACGGCTATATACATATAATTTTATATTTTGAAAATGTTGCGAAAACTCGCGTATACATAGTCCGAAAAATATAAGCGGTCGGAGTAGTCCATTGGAATCGAGCGGAGTCATTCATTGCGGTCCATTGCCGTTTATATCTTTCAGCAGGCGCCAAATCGTCGTAGACTCATGCCAAGCGAGACGCGCGACTTCATTCATCCTCGATCTATACATGAGAGTTTTACGGGACGTCGTGTACAATGTGTCGTTTCCTTTTGCCATTTTTTATATCAATTCTTCATGTTGTATTTTTACTATACTCGTTTACATTGCATAGTCTAAGCTATTGCTACGATTGTTTTTAATTGTTTTGATATAATGGATATAATATTTCGAATAATCGGATTTGCGCGAGTAGCACATGTATATGGCATTCAGAAAAGAGGATTATCTTGCACAAGGTTTTAGAAATGAGCCTTAGGTTCCTATAGCTACAGTTTCGGATCGCGTACAGCTAAGCGCAAAATCCCCTTAACGCAGATATACTCTAATTGCGGAAATTCGGCAAACAATGTACACACACACACACAACACGTAAATGTTATATTTTCCACTCGAAACAATTGTGCGTACTTATATAAGAAAATTTACAATCGCCCCGGTTACGCTGCAATTAAAATAAAACTATATATGGGGGGCTATTAGTGGTTTTCAAAAAGTAGTTTCGCCAATATTATCGCGGCGCGAGATAAATTCCCTGACGTTTACCGCATCAGGCGCTGCATTAATAAATTTATTTTATCCCTCTGCACCGAAGCCATTATATCGGCGAAATCTCCCGGAGAATAAAAGTATCAAACGAGATGCTGTAAATTCTCATTGTTACTGTTATGCATTCAAATTAAAATTCGCAATCGCGTCCCATAAATTCTCGGCGCGCTTTACGAGCGTGTGTTGTAATTCAACGCTTTTCGCAAAATACCAGCGTAGAAAAATTCTAATTACCCAGATCACTGATGCTATGGGTACTTATGATCCCAATTAAGGTACGAATTCGGACACGAGCACAGATTGCAAAAGTGTCGCTCCTACGACCGCGCGTAATCCTATTAAGCGATCTCAATAGTATGTAGTAAGAGAAAAAAGCAGCTCATCATGAAGCCTCATAATGAAGCAGAGAAAATGAGGGAAACAGGTAGTCGCGGAAGCCTTTGAAGGCGGCCTCTCAAAGCATTGACACACAAAGGGCTCGTCGTCTCCTATACACTCTGTTCACGCGATCGTATAGGTAATTTCTTTCTATATCAGCCGCACGTTTATCGTTTTTTTTTTTTTTTTATCGCAAATTCCACTTTGCATTTCTCGATAGATTGAACACCCTGATATTTTTTACTTTTTCGATCGCGCTGTATTTCAATTTAATGATTTTCTTTCAATTACCCCGCTTCTGGTTCGCTATCGGGCACCGCAAGCTATACACTCGATCGCGAATGCGACCGCATTGAATCCGACTTTCTAATGACTAGGCAAGTGCGCATTCTCTCTTTCCTTCTTTTTATTTTTTTCCCATTATCCGCAATATAATACCTACTTTCCGTAGAACCAGCTTTGCGTACTTTTTTTCGAAACCGGTGTTTGTTTCGTCAACCGCGCATTTACATAAGTCATTATATAGATTTGCGATTATTAAATCAGTGTATCAGTTTATAATTTGCTGGCAATAATGCACAATTATTACAAATTTGTCATCGATATTTTAAAAGTTTAACATTGTGCAAATACTATAAGCATAGAGGAATCATAAAAGCGTCATCTTCGTGCGAACTTTCGATCATAGCATCAGAATTACGAGCCTCTCGAGCAAACATCTTTCATTGCACACGAGAAATCGAACGGCTTTGAAGTTTCTCCCGCAAGTTGGTCAAGTGTCCTGACGTGTGCATGCACGCGCCTCTCATCTTTAATGCATGCCATTCCCGGATAAGAACCCCGATGCGCCGCGTGTCAGTCAACAATCTCCTCCATCTACATCTCTCGGTGGATATGGAAGTCATTGCTCGCTCAAGGCGCTGACCTTTTCTCGCGCGCACGCGCTTCTACTTGTGGGAATTCCTTGAATAGTATGTAAATGGACTGCGACATCGCGTATGATTTAAATTTTTACGACAGCTATAACTTCCTTCAAGATGACTTTTTAATCGATAAATAAATTTGCAAATCTAATTAGTTTTTAATGTTTAATCTCAATCGGAAGTAGGATATAAAAGATAAAAAAGACGAAATTTTAAAATTTATGATTTTTTTTATTCAGGATCATCCTGAACATCAACGTGTAATTTAATCTTCTTCTTCTTCAGCAGCAGCTGTGCCAGTTCCCTTGCGGAGGTTCTTCCTCTTTACACGGCCAGGGCGACCACCACCGAAGGGCGATTTGACGGAGAAGTCAATGTGCTTCTGTGAGTCCAATCGGACAATGAACGATGGAATGTTCACAACCTGCTTGCGAACGCTGAAAAAAATACGTTTGTAATAAATAATTGCGCGCTTTGATTCCAAAAATAATGATCTACTTTGTCATACAAAAAGAAATATTTTATGAAAGATAACACTTAGAAATGATTTTCTAGAATAAAATAAAAACTGTACCAATATTATCATGGTTTCATAACCAATGCTTTTTTGGCAGACGTTAAGTGCTGAACATAGTTCAAACACATAAGTGGTCTGTATGAAAAATTTAGTTTGATCAAACATCTATTCAAGATGTAAAGTCGTTAAGTCTCGTAGCATCCTCTGTGGGAGCATCCGAGCCGTCAATCGGGGATACGACTAAAAACATGGACATTATATGTAATTTTCATTCGACATTTCTCCATCATAACATTTTTTTATTATATTATGTAACAGCTGTATCCTGATTTGAAGTCAGATGAATAATTGTATTCATCCGATGATTAACACAGGAATTGCTATCGCCTTAATGATTAGAAACGTTCTGCTAGTTTGCAGACGTTTCTTGCCCAGACAAGAAGGCTTAAAAATTCATATTTTTGTTACATTGATTAAGAATACATACCGGATGTGTCTTTGACGGATCAGCACACGTGCGTGATGGATGGACTTAGCCAATCCAAGCTTGAAAACTTGGGTTTGCAGACGTCTTTCCAAGAAATCTTCAATTTTCAAACCCAAAACGTAATCAAGCTTCATGCGTCCCTCATCAAGCACTCCAATTCTGACCAATCGTCTCAACAAAGCATTACCTACAAAAAAATAATACAATATTAAGAAAAAAATATAACAAAACTTAGACTGTATAGCATTATAATACTAATATTTCAGATTAAAATTTCTCATATCAAAATTTATTCAGACAAGAGGTGTCAGAAATATAAAAGGTTTTTCATCATTTTAAAAATGTCTATGTTTTTCTTATCTAAACAATTTAAGATCATCTTACCTTCGAAAAGACGTTTGGGGTCCTTCTCTTCCAAAGTAAGAAGTTCTCGAGCAGCTTTACGGATCTTGGCAAGGGTGTACTTGACTCTCCATACTTCACGCTTGTTACGGAGACCGTATTCACCAATAATACGTAACTCCTGGTCTAAACGTGCTTTCTCATATGGCCTTCTAGGCGTGACATAAGTCTTTGAGAAGACTGACGGAATTCGTCCGTTCACCATGGTCGTACTGTTGAAAAATATATATGTTTAGTTGTGGAACTAGTTTGCAAATAAAAATACTTGTTAGTCTTAAATGATGTATTTAGAATTAAAATAACTGTATTCTGATTTGAAGTCAAATGAACAATTGTGTTCATCCGAGGATTAACTACAGAAATTTATCTTGCCTTGCTGATTAGAAACTCTCTGTTAAATTACAGACATTTCTTGCCCAGACAGGAAGGCTTTTTTACATTTAATTAAATTGATTGAATTGAAAAAAAATGGAACCCATGCAACATAACCTCAAAAATTCATAATTATTAAAGTGTGAAAATAATACCATAAAAAAATCCTAACATCTCAAATACTGAAAATATACTGTTTCCGTCGATATAATTAATATAAATAACCGTAAAAATAAAATTGTGAAAACGAAGCACGTGGTCAATCGCCGTCCTCGGCATACGCATTGAAAAATTCACAATTTTATTCTCAAATACACCATTATACGGAATAAAAACCATACACGCCATACTACAGTTAATTATTAAAACAGTTGAAAACCGATATAAGTAATAAATAAAGCAACTTACGTATTGTTTTAACAATAAAACGACCAACACTCCTGTCTCCACTCTGGACAACGTAGAAATGGCCGAGAGCTTCGTTTCCGTTTGCCGCGTGGTTCACAGAATTACAAAAAGATGAAGATGGAGATACGCGGTTGCGCACCCGCGAGTAATGTTATTAGGATTGTACAATAGATGGCGTGAACACAATTTTTGAAATCTATTTTCAATTATATATGGGTATTATATACATTTTTTTGTTGAAGATTTAATTACATAATTATCTAATTTTCTTATAAAATCAAAATTTTTCAATTAACAGGTCATTGGGTTTTTCATTATAAAATATAATATAATTTGTATATTTGATTTCTCGTGTTATATTAAAAGAATTATGAAAATGACGTAAACGCATGGATTTGACGAAATTATTATGTTCCGGCCAAATAGATTAATTAGAAAATACCTTTTGAACTGCATAATAATTATAATTAATTAATTATAATGAACTTGCACGAAATTTCGTAATTGATTTTACCGGGGATGCGGGGATTTAAGGGCCAATATTATAATAATATACCTGGAACTATAATAGGATAAACAAAATTATAAACAAATGGTATATCTGCAATCGTTTGCTCCATTGTTCGCAAGGTTCATTTCAAGAGTTTCGAGGTTCTATGTTTTTCTTCATTTTCTTATCCAAAATACAGAAAAAAGCGAGTTTTGAGGATATTATCATTTGTTAAGTACTATGTCAATCCAATAATAATTAAACAACACTGTTTACTTATTCTGATTACAGTAACGGAGTAAACATGGCGCGATACAAACAACGAATTGTGCATTGCTATTGTTTGTCGATGTTTTACTTAATTTCTGACGAGAAAACAAGGCGTCATATAAAATCAAGATTCTATCGTCATCAAAATGACGAAATATGATAATCTTATCAGTCAGACAATAACACATCGGTAGACATTTGGTGCCCCCATTTGTTAGTAATTTTTTTCTTACACCTGGAAAAAGGAAATTATCTTAACATCGTCTACTTCGTAAAATACAATTTTTTTTCTTAAATTAAAATCTAGAAAATTTAGTAAATATAATATTTTTACAAATGCACAAAATGCATGTCTGTATTACACCTTCTTTTAAAATTGAATATAAATATTAGTCACTGACATAACCTATACGACCATGACATTGTTAAATTTTTGAAAATTTTGTTTGCTATTAATTTCATTGTTTAGCATTTGTTTGATTTAAAAAAACTCTACGTATAATGCTATTAGTATTTGGAAATAATAACAAATCTACAAAGCAATTATTTTTATTATGTATGATTTTTAAGATTAACGCACTTATGAACAAGAATATAAAAAACTATTGAAAAAATCTTTAATTTAAAACATTTTTCACTTCATACACCATTTACACAAATTTATTTATTTGGTTACATATATTTAATTAAAATATTGTTCATTACAGCAGAGAAAGTATTACCAAGATTAAGAGCATAAATCGTGGTGGAATAAACTCACGTTTAAATCACGTTTCTCCCCCATATCAGTAAACTTTCTACAGTAATATGTTTTGATATGCAGTGTCATACAATTGACCCCGAACGTGAGGAAACAGAGATAAGTAAAGATGTAAGTATCAAAGACTTTCCAAACTCTGTTCAGTATTCTATCGAGCGTTAAAGAAGTTGTTAAGTTGTTTCAATTCATGTGCCAATCGATAAAGAATAACTTTAACCATAAATGTACATTGGTTTAAACTTTAGAATCACTGATAGCTAAATAAAATAATTCAGAGCATGGAAACTCTAGGAGGAGTAAGTACATACGTTCTTATTTGAACTTATTTTATTCTTTATTTATTAAAGACCATTTTATGGGAAACTGATAATCATAAAAGATTTATTAACTTATACCTATTTTTAAATTTCTTCTTGAATTTGTATCTAATATTGTTCATTGCAAAGAAATGTATGAACACTTATACTGTTTATGGTGAAATTTCTACCAGGGAAAGTAGCTTGTTACATTTTTTAGAAAAGAGTTATTTAATTTTTATTGCAAAGCAATAAAATAAAATTTTTGTTAATTTATGAGCCATATTTGCCTCAGGTGTGTTGATAAATGAAGAAATAAAGTGTTGATAATAAAGTGTATATTATTAACGTTTTGAAATTTTTTTATATCTTTCAAAAATACTTTACTTTTTGAAAGTGACTTAGCATAGTTTACAGAAAATATGAATTGATTGCATCCAGTTTTTTAAATAAATTTACATTATCTTATGTTAGTCTGTTTATTAAAATGGACCCCCCAAGGATAGTAGAAATTGCAAGTAAATCTAAAAAATTTGATTATCTGTTTAATTCATTAGTATATAAATTGATGATAAATGTCTCCAGCATCAATTTACCTTGACAAATCAATAATAGATTCGATAAACTTTTATAAAAATACTCAGCAGAGGAATATTTAGACCGATTACTGCCAACTGGCAATAAATTCATTTGATAACCTTTTGTTGTTCTATATTTGCAAAAGCAGACCCCCCAAGGAAAGTATGTGTCAAAGATAATAATTCTTGTTGAATTGACCTTTTTGTCAAAGATCATGTATACGACTCACGTGAGGAAACTCGTGCAAGATATTGCCATTTTATTTTTTCCTTACTCTTGATACACAATGATGTCTCACGCATATGCATAAGATAATTTCATTTTATAAAAGAAGAAAAAAAAACTGATAATAAATATCATTATTACATTAATAGTGGAAACTTTCTTAGAATTATCTTATTTTCAGTATCCTGTATTGAAGTCATTTCTGGCTGGCTCTTTCTCTGGTACCTTCTCAACTATTTTATTTCAACCCCTTGATTTGATCAAAACCAGACTCCAAAATAGAGTAAACAATGTAGGGTAAGCATCTGATAATTCTATTCACATGTGTTTTAATCAAATAATGAAAATTAATATGTATGTAATTTCTGTAGACGTCAAAGATATGGTATGATGTCAACAACTATTGCAATAATTCAAAAGGAAAATATTTTTGGATTATGGAGAGGTTTCACACCGGTATGTACATATTATACAAAGAGAAATTCAATAATTATCTTTTAATACAATAATGTTAATTCATTACTCATATATTTAGTCTATGACAAGAGTTATCCCAGGAGTTGGTTTATACTTTTCAACTCTACATTGGCTTAAGAATACATTAGATTTAGATGATCCCATCACACCTCTTCAAGCAATTACTTTAGGAATCACAGCTAGAACAATTTCAGGATCTTTGCTTATTCCGATCACAGTTGTAAAAACAAGATATGAGGTATGTCTAATTTTCAATAATGTTTTATAAAAATATATAACATTTGATTTTAAACTAAAGCATTTTACTTTTTAGAGTGGAGTTTATAAATATAATAGCATAGGAGAAGCTCTCAGACTAATTCACAAATATGAAGGAGTAAAAGGACTGTCAAGTGGCCTTGTTCCGACTTTATTACGTGATGCACCTTACAGTGGTTTATATCTTATGTTCTATACACAACTCAAGAAATTCTCGTCTAATGGTAAGCGTATCATTTTTGCGCAGATAAAAATTTATCGATCAAGTCTAAGTTTCGACACTAACATCTAACATGACCTCTGATACATTTTTAGAATTTCCGCAATACAGTCAATTACCAATGACTCACTTTAGCTGTGGAATCGTAGCCGGTATTCTTGCATCCGTCGTGACACATCCTGCAGATGTTGTTAAGACCAAGATGCAACTTTATCCAGGAGAATTCAAAACTCTTAGAAGTTCATTTTGTTTTGTATATTATTTTTATGGAGTACTGGGATATTTCAAAGGAATTGTGCCTCGCATGCTTAGGAGAACTTTAATGACCTCCATGGCCTGGACTGTTTATGAACAGATTACTAGGACAATTGGTCTCAAGTAAACTTGTATAATATGTAATGTATAAAGACAGAAAATCGCTATACCATTTACAGTATTATGAATGACTGGACAACTTATGTCTTCATTGAAACGTTATTATGTATTATAAAAGTTTTATTACGATAAATATATATGTATATACTTAATAAATTAGGCTATTTTGTAAAAAGTGTAAAGTTTTTTGTTACCACAATATTTGTGAAACAATAAAGAGTTTATTATTATTATTACTTTAAACTTTTTATTGTTTCACAAATACTGTGGTATTATTATTACTTAATAAATTAACTGTTATACAAAATTTAAATCAAATTTTAATGATTACTCTTGAAGAGTTGCACTAGAAGATATGGAATAAGATTGAAGTTTTTAATTTTGCTAAGATATAATATGTCAGACAAATCTTTGTGGATAATTCTCGTTCATGCTTATATAATTGTTTCATAAAGTACTTATAACATAATTACTCTGATATTTAAAAGTAAAATGTTTTGAAATCTCTTACTAAACATCTGGTTTATGTAATCTCAATTAGTAGTAGTAGTTTTTATTTTCCAAGTACAGATTATTACCTCTTTTTACGGCCCTTTGCTTTGCGCAAAATAAATTACATTTAAAATTAATACATTTTCTTTTTTTTCTCCCCCTCTTTTTAACTTATATACTTAATAAACATTTTTTCGATAATCTCAATTAGTATAAAATGTTGAATATATAATTATATATATGGAACATTTGTTTTCTAATGTTGTCTTAAAATTAAAAATAATGTTGTTAAATGAAATATATGAAAAGGTTCTATTTCAATCGGTTCTTTTATTGTTTACAGTAAAATGGTTTATAAATTTTTTACAAGTGTCTTATACATATAATTTAATTAAGCATCAATCATTACAGTGTCTGAATGTTAAAAACTTTCAGAATATTTTATTTGTTCCATGTTAACTAATACAATTCAGATAATAAACAAGTCATATTTGTTACATAATTAGATATACTATAATAACAATAGTAGAATTTACAAATAACTTATTATGCTGCCAGTACTTAAAGTGAGTAAAGTAATTCACACACAATAAATACGTATATCTGAATTGATTGAAAAAAAGTCTGCAAGGAGAAATTAATTCGACGTCTGACTTCCATTTAGTTGTCGACCATCTCAGTACAAAATTCACTTTCAAAATCTCAAACTGTATTTATGGAAAATCTTTACCTTAAACAGTACATTAAGCTGTGCTCCAGCTTCCTTGCTATGGTGTATATGATTCTCACAACATCCATCCACGCAGTAAATCCTGAAAATAGACAATTCATGTTGTGAAAGTATAAAATAAATACTTTAAATATATTTGTTAGGCACATAATTATGTATACAAAAATTTACAAAATTTGACACAAAATATTAGCCTGAATTAAATATCTGCTAACATCTTTTTAAGAAATTTAAAAAAGTCTTAATTAAAATAGTCGAAAACAACGTAAATGTAGAATAACGCATTTTCATACACAAATCATATATGAATAACTAATACATGAAAATCGACTCTTTTAAAAATACTTTTTTAAGGTGGGTCTTACACACAATTATACATTCGCGGAAAAACACGTTTTAACGTGCAAGTTGACAGATTTTCTGCTAGAATTAAGTTAATTAAAAATTAAAGCGTGTTAGTATTGAATTAAATAAATTAAAATAAGGTTTAAATTGTAAAGATTCCTAAGTAATAGGCTGACGATGTTAAAATTGCTGAAGGGTTTGGGTTTTGGGCTAATAATAGAATACTGCATTTTGATGTATGGAATTCTTGCAACCTTTGCAATTTGATACCTCATCATCAGTATCCTGGATAACTGTACTTGTTTTATAAAATATAAATAAATATCCTTATAATATATATAAGCTACGTTTTATTCTAAAAGAAACATAGACATATTTAACATAATTACTTATAATAGTAAAAATAACAAATTTAGAAAATTCAGGTGGTCTTATTTTTTGAAACATGCAAGACCCACCTTAATGAAAAACTTTAATTTTTTTCAGAAACTTGTTACTGCTTTAATTTATAAGTAATAAGATAAAACCATAAACCTAAACTATTTCTACTTATTATTTCGGATGACTTGCTCATTAAGAATTATTTGTGATTTATCATTGACATAAGTCTCTTTTTGAACGATAGATTAGACGCGAAGGCGGAGCGTCCGTTAGTGTTAATTATGATTATGTATGCACTAAAGATAACAGACAAAGATAATCATTATATGAAATAAATTAATCTATTTATTATTCGCTTTTGTTAAAATTAATAAATTATAAAATCAAATTTACGCTTTTTTGGAAAAACGATCTTACTGGGACAAAATAAGAAAAATGTAATAAAAGCATGTTTCACTTAATAACTATACAGGTGAGTTTTCATATATTGCTATTGTATTGTTATGTAATAATTAAATTAATTTTAACAAAGTGTTTATTGATGTACCCTGTAAACAATTAAGTATTTCAAAATAATGAAGATCATCAATGTCTGATATGAAAGTGTGCTTTTTGATTTTTATAGTTCTAACATCTTTGTGGAAAAGAGGCCATGATCTGGTATTATCATTCCGCCATAAATACCTCTGAAATGCGTAGCAGAAGCTAGGATTGTATAGTCAGTCACGCAGGGCACTGTCGAGGCAGGTTTACGGAAGTAGGCTCTGTTTCCTCCATTTAATCACTAATTTTTTTTTCAATACTATTTTTTCATACTCTACGCTGTCCTTGGAGTTTTTTAAAAATTTGTGTACAACCTAAAGATATATTATGGTCGACCCAAAGCAAGTGTAGGTATACCTTCTCCTACCTTGCTCTGTATGTTTTAATATACTAAGTATAGTTTAACGTCTCAACATCTACAAATGATCATTTTATCCTCTTTTATTTATTTTTACAGACCACGTTTTGTTGTAAACAAACTTGGCACGCCCTTTCTTGTTAATGTTTGTAATTTTTTTGTTAATGAAATACTATTATGGAATTAGTGTAAGAATGTTATTGAGTGACCAACTGCGCCAAGTATTTCCGCGACAAATGAAATCATGATTTTATGATAAAAACAAATGTATCAATAGGTCACAAACATTACTGATGTATAAAGGTGCAACTAATGAAACTTACCTGACAAAACAATCTGTACAGTAATTGAGACGTTAATAATAAATTGTATATTGCATACCTGATTTTCTGCTCACTCACTAACCAATCAAGAGTAGTTACTTGCGACTTCTACTTCTGGATCGGTGTCGCTTGCGATTTTGATGGTTGGAGCTTGAACGATGGTCGTGATTACCTACAATTTAATTTTAAAATAATTTTAAATTAAAATTATATGAACAATCGTGCGAATGCTCAAATTAATTTACTTTACAACTGGATATTATTTTATTATTACCTCTGTCTTTATGGCGATGCTCTTTGTCGTCGTCCTTGTGCCGATCATGCTTATCTCTTGATCTACTCCTACTCGCATGTTTCAAGTCTCTAAAACATTAGATTATTAATGAGTAAAATTAATTTTAAGTAAATAGCTTTTCAAATCTTTCAGTTCGATTTTTCCCATGAAAGTTTATTTACCTATCATGTCTTTTATCGTCATCTCGCCTTCGTCGCTTATCTTTATCCCTTTCCCTGTCTTTATCGTGATCCCTGTCCCTGTGCCTCTCGCGATCACGGTCACGATCACCACGATCTCTATCTCTCCTGTCTCGATCGTCTCTCTTTCTTCTGTCATCATCGCCTCGAGACCTTTTTCTTTCTTCGTCTCGTCGATGTTCTTTTTCATCTCTAGCTTTCTCTCGCTTTGCCTGTAAATAAATTTTATTTTGTAAAATTCATACTGCAGAAATGCAAAATATATATAGATTTTTAAATAAATCTTCACTACATACTGTTATTTCTTGTAGAGCGGCTTTTAACCTTGCATATCCAACATGCTGTTTCCCCATTAAATGATCGTCTATTCTTTGCTGTGCATCACCTACAATAAGGAATGCACCACAGACATCGCAAACTTCCATTTGCTTTTCTTGAGCAGCAGCTAATTCTGCAGTCTGAAATAAAATTTTTATTTTCACTTCCATACATTTGATAGTTTTACATGTATTTTGTTGTTGTTCGCTCACCTGATTGTAATGACTATTATCATTTGATTTGCGCAAGGATTCACGCTCCTCCTTTAATTGATCGCAAAGACGCATCAAACCTTGAGCCTGTTCTACGTTTCCTTGAATTCCACTTTGCTCTGCCTCTTCCACAAGTTTATTTATCTTTTCTGTCAATAATGCAATTTGCTCTTCATTTTTTTGTGTCTGTGCAGGTGACAGAGTTGGCTGCAAGAAAATAAAAAGTAGTTGATTCATATTGCTTCAAAAAACGTAATATATAACCAAACTTATCATTATTATGATGAATGAATTAGTTGCAAACAGGAAGTGTAAGCTTAAAAATTAAAGAAATGATATGTACCGCTTCTGTCTTTCCAATCAGTGCAAGTCGCTGCTTTCCCTTGACAATCTTCCTTTCTACTTCGCTAAGCATGCTTTGGCAAAATCTAATAAACTCATCTTCATATTGCTGTTTACGGTAACTATAAGGAGCCTTCTCAAAGAGTTCTCTAGCTTCATCGTCGTGCACCCTTGCGCACACACCCAAATCTGCTCTGGTGTTGACAAACAAGTCATGTGGACAGAACTTGACGAGGTAAAGTTTGCAGAACTGAAAGAAAAGTACATACATCGTAACTTTAAAAACTGATAATCGTCTTATCTATTTTGAGACAATTTTTCGCAAAAGAAGTTCAACAAATGTTTTCAAATCAATAATAGAGAAAAAGAATTATCAGCAGAATCTCTCACCTCAGGATCCTCCCAGTTGAGTTCCTTGGGTTTCTCGTTAGGGAGGACGTTACGGTTCCTGCCCATAAGCTCATCAAGCAAAGCAGCTGCCGCAGCCGCAGCCATCGTGAGCACTACCTACTTCACTTATCCTCGTTGAATCCAGTGCGGATCCACTGCCCTGGAGCCGCGTCGCCTCAGAATCAACTGCCGTTCAAGAAGTAACTACTGCTCGGATTGTTGTATCAGTGGTTCTGTTTACTCCGTACAATTATGCGGCTAATGGGATGCAGAGCAGGTGAAGGGATCTTATACACTCGAAAATTAGACAGGAATAACGATTGACGATGGATGGGTAACTTCGTTCGTAACAACCGTCGCCATGTTCGGAGTCTCGGACTTCGGCTTCCTTTTTGGGACTAAGCTAAAAGCTGCATGAACAAGGCATGAACTGAGATGCGTCGCCAAGAGAGATGTGAAGGTGACGCTGAGTTTCTGTGAAAAGTCTATTCGCTGTGAGCATAGACCGTGGCGCCCTCGTTTTGTTTTCTATCCCGTGTTAAATCTTATGAAGACAAAATAGTACGAGCGGCCGCCGTTGGCATAAATGTTTTCCTTTTCCATAAGACTACGTGTTAAAAGTGCCATCAGCGCCATTCCTCCCCTCCAAGTAGATGCTCACAGCGAATAC
>UCOJ01000897.1:0-56422 GCA_900474305.1 Cecidostiba fungosa | reverse complement strand
TAATAAAAGCAGTGGCGAATTCGACCGCTTTGCACAATTTTTTCGGGGGATTTGGGGTCGATAATCAAAGATCATTTGATTAGAAACAAAATTACACCCTCTTGAATTCAGGGCCGCACCCCTATCTTCATTTATATCGAATTAATTGATGAAAAATATTTCATCCCCTACGGTCGCAATTCTAGTCGCAATCAATTTCTATTGGCAAAAATGGGCTGAAAATTAAAAAAAGAAATTGTTTTTGATAAGCACGCCTTAATATTTCAAAGAGATTCCTTGTTTAGAACAAATTTATAAGTTAAAAGGTACAAGGATCCACCTTAAAATTATACGTATTCAATCAAAATTAAGTCAGATTGAAAATACTTACAGACCGCAAGCGCACAACTATTTTATTTTGATTAAATAATTTCACGCAAAAACAAAATTTTTTCCTCCATAAGCCCTATCTGCTTGTCGCAAATCGATTTAATCTTAATCTGAGTAGCAAAAATGCACGTGACGAAATTTCACTTACTTCTTGCGTATACGCTCCACGTAAACAAAGAATTAAAAAAAAACTCCAACTCCGGATGTCTCCCGCTCGCGCCAACGCCGACGAAATGAAAATAGCTTGCGACAGCGCAAATACAAGCAACGCGCGGCGCTAATTCCATCCACACAGCGCTCGAGAGAGAGAGGGACAGCGGCGCGTCGAGAAAAAACTCGCGGATAAAAGTCTCCGAGGCAAAGTAAGTATTAAGACGAGAAAATAAGGGAAAAAGAGCATCAGAGTGGTAGTAGCTCTCGCGCTGGAAAGATGGCGCGTACTGCACGCGCTATTCTTAGCTAGATGAATTACGACTTGTTTTGAAGCACTACTGCAGAGCTCTTGGTTTATCTCTCTCTGCAGCAGCGCGCGCGCATGCAAGCCGCGAAAAGCAAGAAACAAGTGGTCGCAGCCGATTGCCGAACGCGCTCTCTGCTCTTTCTCTCTCTCTCTCTCGCTCGCGAGCGCGAGATTTCCGCTGCTCCTCTTGGGAGGCCTACAGATTGCCGCAGCGAGAGGGAAAGAGAATTGTAAAAGCGAGTATATAGTAGCTGTGTGGCGTCTGCGTACACGCAGCCTAAAGTATCATTATACAGACATTCGGAATCATCGGCGCGCGCGTTTCCGGCAGGTGCATTATACGCGCGCGCGCCGCTGTTCTCCTCCCGGGGGCAGCTATAGCGAGTCTCCGTCGTATACTTAGCCCTTGAGGAAGAAATCGAAAAGCACCAGTGACACGGGGGGAAAATGCCTTTCCATTTCCTCATACTCTACGCGCCCCGAGATACGAACCGCTGCTGCTGCTTCTTCTTCTTCTTCTTCCCGCGCCTAATGGCCTGTGAGCTTCGCGACTTCTTTTGCTACTTTTTCTAGATTTTCTTCGGGATGGATTTACTCGAGCTATACTGATGCGCGACTGAACAGACGCATCAGTATTTGAACTGAAACGCCGCGCTTGCGATTTACGTAATACAATGTTGCGCTCTGCTATTATACTCGTGTACTTTGTTTTATGGCATTGCCAACACCTGGATTTTAATTCGCAGAGTGTGCTGTTCATTGGAAAATTATTGATTCTGAAACTGCCGAGAGCATCAGAAATATCTCTGCTATTGTGAATCACAGTATTTTTAGAATTACGCGCATGCGGGATGATAGAAAGAAAAACAAACTGGCATAAACACATTAGTTATACACTGTTCAGACAGTCTGTTATAGCATACTGAAGCTTATAATACCGTTGCGTCCATATATATACCAAAGGAATTCCAGCACATATAGTCGCCGTAATGAAATGTCGCCAGGACCGTAAATCACCGCGCAAATTGTTTCAAATATTCAATTTACACTTATGAAATTCTTCGACGAAGGAATTAATAAAGATCAGCGTGTCTAATGGCACTGTCACGCTTCGAGAGGTCCATGACTTCCGTCACGGCTCTCATATTCCGATAAATCAATTCATCCCACTCGGAACCATCATCGACAATAAATCTAATCCTTCTCGCACGCGCTTATACATCCATCACTGCATTAGCCGAAGAAACAGCTCCCCCCTGCGTCGCGAGAGACATTAAAACATTTCCGAAACTTTTTATGCACCTCCAAACAGTTAGACTCAACTCCGGATTTAATAAAACACGTTTGTCAGTGGAACGCGTCGCGCGCGAGAAAAGTCAGGCGAAAGGGGAAAAAAAAAGATTACACGCGATACACACGCGGTCTTTTTGCAACAGCAGCAGCAGCAGCAGGCTGCAGGAAAGCCCGTAAATCATGCGAGAGAAGCCCATGACGATACAAACACGCGCACACGCGCTCATACACGCGTATATATAAAGGATATATACGCATATAGGCGCTCGGCTTCGGGAGAGAATTTACGGCGACACAGCCGCGCGCTATTAGCTGAACCCACGGCGGCGGCGACTTAACGGCCTCCGCATCGCGCCTGGCTGATTTATGAATTTTTCCTGCCGCCGCAGAGCCAAGCTTCGTCGTATATCGATCGATTAACCTATAGCGTCGTTTTACGATCGCGACGACAGTTCCCAAGCAGCCGAGGGCTGCGGTTTTCGTGGGAGATGAAGGGCTCGTTCGGAGAACGAGGCAATTCTCCGGTACTCGAACTCTCGACTTTGTTGTTGTTGTTGTCGGTATATAGTACTTAATATTGGTTTCTTATTGAACTTACGAAAACACTCGCTACTGGCTGGTTTTTAGCGTCTTACCTGAAACAAAAATAATTTTGTAATTAATAAGGGAGCAATAACGAGGTATAGAGGCAAACTGTTTATATTTATAATCACAATTGATTGCAAAATGACAACGCAATAATAATTAACGACAGGAAACGCGTGCAAAACGCTTGAAAAATAAATAAATCCCTGCAGCAAAAATAAACCGCATCCTGCAAACGCGTCTTCTGAAAAATGCATCGTCGCCTCTGTCTCTCTCTCTCTCTCTCTCCCCACATAATATAATACGCCATCCAATCTCGCACTCGCGGAGGATCCTCACTAATGCAAGCGCGAGACAGCCGCGCTCTGCTCTCTTTCGCGCGTAAAATCGATAGAGGTCGTCTGGCGGACGACATGACTGATTGATCAGAGCATTTGCGGAGCGGGTGTGTGCGCGAGAAGCATATTATCCCCCCCTCCCTGTCCCTGAACTTGACATCGAGACTCTATATGCACTCGCGGAATCCGTTCACGCAATCTCGAACACTTACATACATATACCTGTATATACAAGAGCGAGGTTATCGAGAGGCGAATGTCTTCCTGCTGCTGCTGCTGTATAGTGCGCTGTGCGATCATGTCTCGAGGGAGACCGGTCTCTCTCTCTCTCGCTCGGGATTTATCGAAAACGCCGCGCGAGCAAATGACCTCGTTATGCATACATTACGCGGGACACTGAGAAAAGAGCGGATTTCCACGGGATTATGCAGATTCGCGAGGCGGTATATATATGGTGAGAGAGAGAGAGGCCGTTTTTAGAGTATGAGAGTCGCGCCGTTGGCTACGCCGACCGCTAACTCATTTCCCCCGCGGGCTGTTTATGTTAAGGGCTTATTCGATGAAAAGGTTGTGCAATTAATTAGCTGCGAGAGAGATGCCTATGAGAATCGCGCGAGTTATATTTAGTGCGGCTGCGATGGCCGCCGGGGAATGCGGTTCGATATAACGTCGCCGAGAAAAACGGTGGCTGCATGACAGATGATTCCTCGCATTTATGCAATATTTTATGCTAAAAGGAATTATTGCGGAATTTAATTAGCTCTGTCTGCTGTGTTATATATAGCACCGGTATTGTTCTCGCAAATCCACGTGCGTTTTATGTGCGCGAATCGCGAAAAGGTAGGTCTGTAGAGTTAGTATAATCAAACGGTCGAGTGAACGAAATAAAAGGTATACGTGTAATGAATCCGAGGAAAAAATCTCGGCTCGTAAAGCCCTGATCTCAAAAACTGACCGCGCAATGGCAACACAGTCAATAACATAGATAAACTACCCCGCTGAAAATAGCTCTCGCCGAGGGTATATATATGTATAAGAGCCAGAATGCAAAACGAGCCTAAGACTCGGCGCTGCAGCGTAATCGTTCTTAAGAGACAAACAAAAAGAGGCTCGCGCGCGTTGCGAACTATATAGAAAAGGAAGCAAAAGTAGAAAACAAAAATACGGCAGCGCAGTAGCGCAAGCAAGAAAGAAACAGTTCCCTCATACGCGCATTCGTTCGCCTATGTAAGCACGTAAGTGGCAAGAAAATTATGATTCCCCAATAAGAAGCTGCGCGCGAGTGTGCAGCGGCACAGGTGTGCGCGCGCATTCTGAAATGTAAACTGGTGCTCGTAGAGGCGTGAGTAAGGGACTCATGCTCTGGCTCCCCCCTCCCCCTTCCTCCACCGTTGACGCACTTCCGTTCGTTCACCCGAGCGACCTTCGCAAGGTCACTGCCAGGGTAAAAACGACGAGAAAGAGCGAGAGAGAGGGCCTGTATATGTATATACACCTCGTGAGAGAGACAAGACGTGGCCAGTAGCCACTGCCGTCGAGGAGAGGGGGGGGGGGAATGTAAAAACGAAGGAACAAAAGAAGAGGTATATAGGGGGATCGAGGGGTGCTAATCAACGCCACTGGCGTCATGCTCTGGAGAACGCGCTATATCCGAGAGAAAGAGAACAATGTATGTAAAGGAGGCACGAAGAGTGTGCGGACAAGAGAGGGAAATGGCTACTGCAGCCACAAAGAAACAATGAGATGAGCGTCGCGGACGAGGGGACAAAAAGGATTTTATTAAGGTTATTAATTAATTCGTTAAAATGGCTAAGCCTCCTCTCTCTTTCTCTCGGCTTTCCAAACGTCGTGTAAGCTGTATGCTGAAAGAGAATAGACAATTAGGAAAGAGCATCTTGGCTGTGTAATCCCGGCTTATAATCGTTAGGTCGACCACAATTTATAGTTACCGCGGAGCTTGTTATCCACTCCTCTCGTTTGTGGATTATAATCAAGTGCTTTCGTGGTCGAATTTTGTCAACGGCTTGTGTAAACGCTCGAATTGGCGAGTCAATTGTGTCGATATAAATGCTTTTCAAGGTACGATTTCTGTTGTATTTTATACGAGTTGAGCAAAGCAACACGAAGACTAGACCTTCTTCTAATGATTGCATGATGATGAGAGAAAAACAACAATAATTGTCTCGTCTGTCAACGATATTTATAATTTGGGTGCTAAGAGTCCGATTTCAAGTAAAGGTCTCACAACGTTTCGGAACTTATTATACGAGGACGAAAGAAGGAAACTTTGCTTTATAAAAACAGTATAGTTCGAGGAATAAGATGCGATAACAAACAAGCTTTTGAACTGAAGCCAAACTGACAGCAAGAAAACACAACTTTAGGTACTACTCGATTTCTCCACTTTGACACGCTTCTTTCCATTACTCCTTCCAGAGTGCGACGACGCGGGATCAGGATCCGGAAAAATTTTACGACCGGACACAAACAGCTATAAATAGCCCATATACTCGCATGTACACAGGGGGATTACGCTTGACGTGTTTTCGCGAAGAGAGAAGCTCGGATATAAACGCAATTGCGGAAAGGGAACTCGTTTCTGCTCCCGTCGTGAAAAGATGACATTGCGAGGTGCATACCTGGTCGAGTTAAAAATAACGCCTTGGCGGATATTTATAGCAAGCCGCGCGAGTTACGTGGGCCCAGCTCTCTCGTGTGAGCTTGCTCCGGAAAGGAGCGAGAAAAAAGACGAATGTATATATATATATATATATAAGCACGCTTTAATGCGCCTGCAGCAGGGAATGAAAGGAACACACGGAGATCTCTCTGCAGCGAGTGCATTAACTCCAGAGCTGCCGTATAGCAGTAGAATACGAACCTCGGCTCTGTGGTGGCTACTGCTATTGCGCACTTGCGACCGCTTTCGTAGTCCTTTTGCTGTTGCAGCTTCGTTGAGGTTTTCCCTTTTTTTGACTCGCGGCTTGAGTGGCGCACGCTTTACCTCTCGCGGCCGTAAAGCAGATTGATCGTTTTGTTGTTTTCGCGTTGGGGAAGAGATGTTTTTATACGGAATTGGTGGTGGCTTTTCTTTTCGAGTTCGTAAAGCGTTTTCATTGACGATTCATTGCGCGTTTCTACGTTTGATGGCGGCGGCGGCGTGCAGCGGTGAAAAAGAAGTCGCTCCTTTGTTTATGTACACAGTTTCGAAGTACGGCGAATATTGTTTTCAGCGTTCGGACGAAAATGAACATTTTTCTACAGAGAGCATTAAATAAGGAACCACTGCTGACTGAATTGGTATTATAAATACACAATCTCTTCAATGAATATATTCTTATTTACTCCAAATATAAGGTATCACCATCATTTTTCGAAAATCACCCTAATTTATTTACGCATTTTAAAAAAACGCTTTTTCGAAAATTTGTATATCGTTACTAAGCTTTCTTCTTTGAGAAGGCAAAATATAAAGCGAATTCATTGAGCAACAATTTTGTTGAAGAGTCTTTGAGGAGTGTTTACGATCAACGACGCATTAAATTAAAGAGCGCGCAGGGAATAGCTAATTTTCAGTAGCAGAACAAGAAAGTCAATCTCGGGACGCTAAAGCATGCAGGAAATGTCGAGAAAAACCTAATGGACGTAAAACACTAAGAGGATGCGATAAAGCACATTCGACGGCACTAGAAAACGAGGCAAAAGCATACAGCAATTGAAGAAAACAACAGAAAACAAAATAGAGAATTGTCGACACGTAAAAAAAATTCGCACGTGGTTATGGTATCAAAAAACGTAAACATCAACGTAATATTTTTACTTTTCGTTTTAGTTCAGCTACACTTGTCAGCCGAACTTTCCAGATTATTCTCGCGTTAAAATACTTGAAATGAATTTTGCGTCATACACCGTTCGATTATTCCGCACTCAACGCGCAAGTTATACAAAAGAAAAGATATGTCGAGTATCACACTTGGCAGCATATAAGCAAATCCGAAGTAGTATCTGTCAGGGTACGGCGCGACGCTCTACTACTAGCCAGTCTTGGGTGCAGTGGAGAGGGCAGCGCTCGTATAGCGAAGCAGTGGGGCGCGGCGCATTACCGCGAAGAGCAGCAGCTATATAAGAGACGGGTGCAATGCGCCCGAAGCGAGATGGCCTTGACGCGAGCTACCCGGCGAGGGCAAGGCCGACCGCCCGGGGGCATTTTTCTGCAGCCGTACTCGCACCTCGAGCGAGCCGAGAGCCAGCGTTTAGCTGACGCAGTAAGCGGCCGGGGGCGTTATACGCTATGCAACGACTGACCGCCGGATATTGTTGCTTTTTGTCGGGGTCTAGGGAAGTTGCTTGCTCCTCGGTTATATAGCGTTCCCGCTTTTTCTCACAGGAAGTTTCCGTTTTTTCTTCATCTCCTCCTTCTTCTTCCTTTTTGCGTCCTCCTTGGGCTGGGGATGGATAATTATTGTTGGCGATATAATGTTTGACGTTTTTGAGAGCGAGCGTTTCTTGGGAACGAGAGAGAATGTTTATTATATGAGTAAATATAAGGATGGAGTTTTTGCTGCTTTTCAAAGCAATAATCGAGAGCCGTTGCCGCTAATTGTGAATTTTAACCAGCAATCGTTCGTTCGTGAAATGGAAAAGTGTATATCTTGGAAGTATCTAGTTTCAAAATCAAGATCGTCCGGTTGCATGATGCAGATTTACGCGACGGTTAGTTCTTAATTGTTTATGCGGTTTCAAATTTCATCGAACGTTGCGTATTGAGCGAGACGTTTTTTCAAACATAAAACAAAGCCAATTCAACATGGCAAAGACACAATTTCATACAGAGAAAACGAATGATTGCGTATACATTATATAGAGAGCGCATAAAAGTGAGGAGATGAGAATTGCGAGAAACAACCCTTATTGCATTACGACCGGAGTAACTCGTTCGATGTGCGGCTATATCTCTCTGCCCCCTTCTCTCACATCAGGCTTGAGAAAGAAGCGGACGCTGCACAGAGGGAATACGGCGCTATAGAAGGGCGTTCATCTTCGTGGCGTTTTATAACGCTGCGCCATCGACCTCTGCCAGAGAGAAGAGCACACACAGAGAGTATAAGAGCTACTATAGAGGGAGAGGCAGAATCTCGTCTTGTGTATCGTCCAGCGAAATTGCCGAGGAATCAAGGCGCGCGCGCGCGAGCTCCGGTCATTTAGTTGTGCAACTTACGACTCTGGCGAGAAGTCTGTATAGAACGGCCCGAGAAACGTCGGCGGCTGATGTAGAAGCGAATTTTTCCTTCCGGCTGCAGCTCTCTCTCTCTCTCTCTCTTCTTTTCTCGAGCGCGATCTCTCTTCCTTCCCCCCCAGAGCTTTTCTTTTCATATTGCCGTCTCTAAAAGCTCGGAAGTCATAATACCGCTTTTATTTCCATTCCCCGCTCGGCGCACGCGGACTTCCGAGAATTCAAGTGAAAATCTTGTTTGGCTTGGCGCCGACATCCTCGGTGTGATGATTATACACGGACATGCCTGCGATACCACTGCCACGCGGTATGCGCTCGCGGTATTTCGCAGAATATCTCGCAGGCGCGATTCGTTCCATTAAGGCGCGCGGATTTTAATCGACGAAGGAAGATTTGAACTTCGCGCAGAGTTATTGGCACTATGGGAACGAGACGTATTCGGGGAGCATTCTTATACCTTGTGCTCGAGCTCGACAATAATAATTATGAAAAACTCGATAGAAGGGCATTAAAATTTGCACACTTTATAGAAAAATATATAAATTGAAAATTAATGATCCAAAAGAGTTTGGAGGCGCCGGGTATCGATCCCGGTACCTCTCGCATGCTAAGCGAGCGCTCTACCATCTGAGCTACGCCCCCAGTTGACAGAAAACACTTGATCTGGTTTTTTCAATGTGATCCATATGCAGGGACTACTTTTGGAGAAAGTGAAAGGAAGGTCCGAGAGCCTTACAATGAATTAAATGAATTCAAGCTGGAACGTCAAATGTTGTGAGCTGCGTGTTCACTTATGTAACGGCTCGAATACGAGCACATCGGTAAGAAAGTATTTTTTTGAAGTATTGTACCGACAGATGATATTTAATAACAATCTGACGACGGTATTTCTTATTTATTTGTATTATACTTTTTGATACACTGTAACCAAAGCTCGATTTCTCGTAAAAATATATAATTCAATCAGGAACTGATAGTCATCAAAAAGTCAAATAGGTCGGTTCTTTACTTTCAAATTCGATTGTTATATGGTACTTTTTTGCAAAACATGGTATAATCTGAATTTTTCGCTATTTTTATGCAATTATTTGATTTTGAATTGACGTGTTCTAATCTTACGCCAAATACATGGAGCAATAAAACTAATATTGGATTCATTTATAGGGAGGAAAATAAGGTATGCATATTTCGTTTTAAGAATGTTCATAGACGTATAAACGTTTTTATTGATATGAATATATAAATTTCTTGTTTTGTTTTATATGCGCTAATTATTAATATAATATTACTAAGCTTCAGTCAATACGTATTTGCTGCCGATCTTTGGTACAAAAAACATCTTATCTCTGTCGTAGATCCCTATTCAACCAGAAATACCGAGAATTGTACCTGTTTTAAAATTTTGTATTTGTGCTTTTATAAATACTTGATTATTGCAAAGACAACGCGTTCCCACACATGTTTTACGTGCACAAGAGTAGCTGCAATCATTGTAATCGCATATACCATAAGCTACAAAAAAAATAATTAACTATTATCTGCATATTAATGTATAATATATTGTGCAACAAGGAGGGGAATTGACTATTACTAGCGAGACGAGTGATAAAATCATCACCCGAGTTAGAAATCTTCCTCCCTTCCCTGTTACACACCGTTAATTGTTTGACAAGTTTATGTACAGACACTTTTTCATTCATATTTTAGTCATGCGTCACTCACTTACAAAATTAAAATTTTCAAAATTTTCAAAAATTTGACTATTTTTAACCAGCGGGTGGAAACATCCATTAACTCTCCCTGATAGGAAGATTATGAGTCTTTTCCACCCTCAAGTTCGAAATGACTAACTTTCCATTCGCTTTATATGCATGAAAAAGGGTCTATTTTATGTACACGTTAAACAAATATATTAAAAACAAGAATTAAGTATTTAAAAAATGTTAACACACCTTGGCAAGCTAGTATGATTGATGCAATCAACAAAAGCAAGTATAATAATTGCATTTTTAAGTTCGAATTTACTTTAAACAAACTCGGCGGTTTAAAGACTGGCCATTCGTTTTACACAGCCGTGCTTTATATAGTTAATTGATATCACATACACTTATCATTAGTAGATATTAGTTATAGGTTATTGAAGTCGGGGATTCCCAGCTTCATTTATCAACAAATTTAATTACATAGTTGATAACAGAAGCTTGTCTGGCTTTTTTTGTTTTAAAAATTAAAAAATTCTTGTTTTCGAGAGTGTAGGTATTTTGATACTCCATAAAATACATTTTGTCCGATTTAATTATGTAAAATTCTATCAGCAAAAATCGAAAATTCACCATAAAACAGAAATGAATCAATAAATAAAAAAAAAGAATTTTTAACCATTCGTAGTATAACAGAGGTCCCTGACAATACAGTCTTTCATAAAACAGAAACAAATGTCAATGCACATCAAATCAAAATCAAATTAAGTCAGTTAGTTTCTTTTATCCATGTCAATTTTACATCAGTTTAAGCAATTCAATATAAAAAAAATGAAATATTAAATAAATTTATTAAGTAATAACAAAAAATTGGAGGCGCCGGGTATCGATCCCGGTACCTCTCGCATGCTAAGCGAGCGCTCTACCATCTGAGCTACGCCCCCGTTGTTAATAAACGCACGAAATCTGATCTTTGAGTGACAACTATGATCTACTTTGGTTCTGAATTAATCAAAAGAAGTAGAACAGGTTTGGTGTCTCGTGTGTCTATGTGCACTAGGATATTATAGACTACTTGTCGTCTCTGATGCTTTCTAAAGATAACTCACCTATTACTTTTCTTTGAACCAAAATATCAGACTGTATAACTTATTTACTACAAGTAATAATAATAATATATTTACAATATTATTTTGAAAAAGATACGATTGTCGAATCAGAGTTGCAACGCGTCCAATACTCTGCAGTGCGCGGTAGCATATACGCATTCAGGCCTCGCGCCAACCTTTCACTTTCATCGAAAGTAGTCCTCTGTAGTCATTGAGTAACAATTGTGTTTGGTATCTGGTACAAAATGTTCATACAGGGGGCGTAGCTCAGATGGTAGAGCGCTCGCTTAGCATGCGAGAGGTACCGGGATCGATACCCGGCGCCTCCAAACGTTTTACTGACGTTTATGAACATTTTTTTATTTTTTCAATTTTTTGTGTCCATTGACTGTGTATAATTTTATATTATATTAAGGACGTTCACCGGAAAAAATATGGCTTTTCGGAATGAATTTTTATTTTTTTATACATATTTGATGTACGCAGATCTAATGTATTCGAAAGAAGATAAGCTTGAAGAGTAATCGAGAGCAGAAGGCAGACGTCTCTTTGAGCCTGCAGTCTGACTTATTATTAATGCACCGATAAGATTGACGAGCATTACGCAAAATACTAGGCTCGTCAGGCGCCATGCTCGTCATTCATCCTGGACATGTTACGGATGAACGCTGACCTAGCGATAAACGAACTCTTCTTGGCTAATGTCGGTATGGGTTCATCGTGCTAGTGGAACTTATAGGTTACAGTCCAAGCATAAGCAACGCTGTAACACAGGTGACTAAATGACAAATTGACCGACCGTGCAAGCAGTTCTCATCATGAAATCTGAGTCTGCATCCGCCTACCACGTCGATCAGCTGGCACAAGCTACAGTGTCCTACTCTATTTGGACTTTTTCATCTCCGTTAAATACTTTCCGCTTGTTATTTATTCTCGACAAGACAAGAATTTAAGACTCTGAGATCACGATAAGCAGTTATAGTATAGCGTATTTCAAGTTTTCAAAAATTATTTAACATTGCTCGTGCAAGCCTAATGGAAACATGGCATAGTCAATCAAATGCTTGTCGCAAAACATTAATTTAATTAAGAGAATTTCCAACTACGAGTAATTAATTTCGTACAATAGAATAAAAAAATTTAATAAACTTCTTATACATCTGTAGCTGGTTCACCAATAGGAAACGAACAACGTATTCGTCTCAACATCATCAAAGGCGCGATCTCTCATCGCAGCCGCAGCCGCAGGAATCTGCGCAAGAAACTGGCAAGGCATCGCTTTTTGAGCTGGCCTTGCCAAGGCTGGCATATTCTCAGAATTGCACGCGCGCGCATATGTCCAGCCATAAGCCTACAGCCTCTTGCCGTCGCTTCTTCTCCCTTAGTTGTAAAATAAGTACAAGAAGCCAGCCTGGCTCTTTCTCTGTCTATCTGCTCGCTCTTCTCCACTCCTATTTATCGCCTGGAATGTGACGTGTCACGTATCAAGTGCATTTTCATACGTGCGAACACTATAAAGCGCAGCCATACATCCAGTGGTTGATTTTTCAAATGAGCCATTAGCACAATAAAACACTTTTTTGTATTTAAATAAATCGCTTTATTGTATACAAAAAATACATTTACAATTAAAGAACGAATAAAATGATTACCTTGCCTTTTCAGAGTTGAATATAATACCGATTGACTCCACTACTCAAGATATACTATAGCAGGAAGAATAAAGTTTGATATGCAAAAAAAGGAATCGCCAGCTCTCGTTTCAACACATGCCTCTTGCTATGCAATACAATAAATAGCATGTTTATCAGATCTAACAGCGTTAGACCTATCAAAGAAGTGGTCTGCAGTCTACAAGTCTATAAGCTGTAGTCGTATAAACATTAGCGTTCATGCGCGACCGAAGATGTAAGTCCGTCATTGGGATCAATGCCAGAGATCAGGACGATATTTACAGTCCCTTCACGTGCCGAGATTCTGATCTTGTTCTGTCTTCATCGCATTATTTATACGAAAACTACACTGGTATTTCAGATACAATCTGATGCAGCGCCTGCAAGACATCTTCTAAGAGAATATCTTGCATCTCCTTATTGAATGGAAAGATAGTATTAATCAGTCGATCAGACTATAAAACTAATTTATTTAAAATTGATTTATATATGCAATTTAAAATCCTCAAATAGAAAAGTTTATACCTACAGGAGCATTTAATAAACAGGTATATAAATATCCTCTATTTTCTTACAAGCTGTTTTTGATTAAGTTATTAAACTACTTTATGGCGAATAAAGTATATCGAGTAATATTTTCAAGTGATCATCCTCCTATGCCCATCGCTTTACAACAACTCATCATCAGATAAAGTGCACAAGCAACTTCGCTTCTGGGGATGCGGAAAACGTTCTAGAAAGCATTTAGCATGTCCACGTAAAATCGCCTTGAAAAAAAAAGTTACGCGTCGTACATTACGTAAAGCCCATAGGACGATCTCGCTCCATGACATGGACTATAGCTACGCGTAATCTGCAAATTACAGAGCGCCTGCAAATCACTTAAAGAGCGCCCGAGGAACGAGCGTATACCCACGCATGTGCATGTGCGCGTTCGGTAGCTCGGAAGAGAAGAGACGACGACACTACGGCGTTAGATCCCAAGGGTAGTTATAAGGCCGAGGCTAATGTCCCTCTAATGTCTATCATCGGCTATCATCTGCATTTCGCGACGCCCTTGGTCGCCCGTTAACTATACTGACTGAGACAAGCGGATGCGGGATTGATAGGCTCGTATGCGACAAACGTTGCAGCGCGTAATAATACGACTTGAAAGCGCTTTCACCTTTATAGAATGAGTTTAATTTATTAAAGCATTGTCATAACGCAGTCAAAAGATGCTGAATGATAGGACAAAGTCAATGAAAAAGCTTGAGGTAAGAAGAAGACACACGACAAGATCGAGAAAAGTCCGAGGCACATCTCTTTCGCGAGAGAGAAAGAGAGACAGAGAGAAAGATTGAAAGAGAGGAAGAGAGGGGTTCATAGGCTTGCTATTTATAGGAAGCAGGTTGTACGACTTGTCGTATACACGTTATGTGTGCAGGGCCGCACGACTGGGTACCGCGGCGCTGCTGCTGTTATAAGCGCCATAATTGCGCAAACACGCCGATACCGATATGCATGGCGAAGCGCCTAGGCCACCGCGCGCTCTGTACCTGCATCCGATTCTCGCTTTGGAAAAAAATCATCCCGCCGTCTGACTGCTACAAATGGTCGCTATTAGTGGCAACCGTACGCGAAACATCATTTTGCTAAATGCGCTGGAATAATAACGGGGATACTTGATACTTGATTATTCCTATCCGAGAGCTGTTGCAGTGCCGCCGTCCTGTGTGTTGTCGCGTCTTTTCTTTTGTTCGCTTGGTGCGTACGGTTTTTCCGCGCAGACTGATGATAATTACGACTTGATATCTACGCTGTTCGTTATCGATGGGAACAGAATGCACCCTAGGCTAGACGACTTGATAGAGAAATAAATGTAAAAAGCCTATACTCGAGAGATTTTATAGATACAAAGATTACGGGAAGTTTTACGGGAAGTTAAGTAGATACACAGGAGATAAGAATATTCTATGAACTGCTAAATGCATTTTTGCTCTGATGAAAAAAGGTGTCGAGAAATGTCTATAGTTATCTATAATACTAATACCGACTAGGCGATTTACACGACAAACAAGTTTTTCAATAATATGTTGACTGATTTTGCATATCCTCGAATAACTTTTGCTTCAGTCTTTCTTTGTATAAGTATACAGATAGCTCTTATATCACTGAGGATCGTTAAAAATACAAACCCTATCCTTTACAACTCAATGAAACAGATAAAGCTATTCTGGCACGCGTCTCAATCAATTTGAAGTAATCAAAGCCCATCGCAGAAAATCGATCCCCGATCGATCATGAAACTCGCTCCCCTGCGCTGTACATAGTCTTCTCTCTCGGGTGCCATAAAGTGCCTATAAATCAAATTTCCAGGAAGCAAAGTGTAAGAATAAGAAAGAGGTGAGCGAGAGATTCGTCATCGATACTTCCGAGCTATACGCAGTTCAACCCTAATCCGCACTGTAATCCTAACTCATCCATTTTATAGTGCCAGTTACAAGAGCTTCCGTGTACTCGATACATGAAGGGCCATTTGGCACAGTAGCTCGAACTGCAATAACCCTTGTCATTGACTATAACCGTTACACCGATAGGCACCAGAAACGATAAGAAATTTTTTTATTTCTATTGTAACTGCGAGGGATGCCGTGTTTATTTCTGATATAAGAATTTACACTCGGCGCGCCGATTCTGATTAGAAAAATAGAAAAGTACCTATGAGCCACATATCTTCGCTAGCCAGAGACTAAGCAGCCAAAAAGTTCAAGGGGTCGGGGAAATACCAGTTCAAAACTGTTTCGTTTTACGAATACTGCAGATTCCGCACGTTCACACGCCGCTGCTAGCGTGGTAGATCTTCATTCTCCGCATTGCATCCTACTCGACACTTACGAAAACCAGTTAGCTAGGCGTATTTCAGTCACTTCACAGTTCACCGAAAGCGGCCTCCACGAAGGGCAAAAAATTAGATCGTATTCTGAAATCAGTCGTACCCAAACAAAAACAAACCAACCATCTCAAAAGGGGGGGAGAAGGTAAAGGTAAAGCGAGGGTTGATGAGGCGCATCGAAGCAAGGGCGGTGATTACGCAAACGACCGGGCGGATGTTTGCCCGCGCGCACGCGCTTGCCGAACGGTTCGCGCAAGCTGTAATCGGTAACGGCGCCAGGATTTCGCCTTGGCTCTTTTTCTCCTCTCGCGCGCTGCTGCTGCTGAGGGTATATATAATGTGCGCGAGGAGGCGGAAGGAAGCAAGGCAAAGAGAGAAGTCCACCCGATATGCTATACCGCAGCTGCCGAGGCTCGTTTAGCTGCGCGCAGAAGAAACCCGCGGAATTCCGCGGCTGTGCAGAGACGCCGCCGAACGAGACGCGGATTATCTCTCTTGGCTGAGAAAACCGTGAAAAAACCGATCGCTATACGCGCCAGCTTGAATGCGCATTTTGGCTCGGATCACTGACTCTCGACGACGCTACTACTAGTGCTGCGGATCTGATAAGAGGGGAAGATTAAGCTTTGAGCAGAGCTTTTCACGGAGGATTTATTTGAATTTGTGAATAACCCTGAGGTATAGCTGTACGAAAATTCGGAGAAAGCGAATTCGGATACAGACGGTATATATGAGAATATTTTAGAAAAATCTGTTGTTTTTTGCGATACTTGTATGATTATGCTTCATATAGAAGATACGAGTTATTCATAATGGGCAAAATCTGCACTTTCCTGGTAGGAAGTTCTAGATAGGTGTTAGCCCCCATTTTTCGCACTACCATCCGGTTTTTTTATATCAAAGTTTCTAATAATTATAAAAATTGAATTTACTACTTAAATAGCATAAGATCAGAAAACGTCAATTCAATATCAAATAATTGCGTAAAAATGGCAAAAAAATGCAGATACGATGTTTCGCAAAAAAGTACTGTATATTAGGAATCAAATTTTAAAGTAAATAGAACTCACAAACGCAGGATGGTGAATCGCAAAACCAGCGTTAAACTTGATAAAGCCTGGAAAGGAGACAGAGTGGAGCATGTGCAGCAATGACCGCAGATGGCTCATTGTTGGCCAACTGCCACTAGCATTTATATGAATTCAATTACTCGAGTCCGTCCCATTCGCAATCGCCGTTCGCGATACTCCCGCAGCTTACAACTGCGGACAACGTAGTAGTACAATTCTGTCTACCGGCCTATTCGAATTAATGACGAATGTCAACTCCTGATCAATCAATTCAAATATATCGTCGCTTCCTACGAACACTAGCACAACTCAAAAAAAGGCATATTTTAATTTGACATTTTAGAGCATCAGACTAAAATAAATTTGTTCAAAACTTATAATCAATTGAAAGTATTCAAATTATACCGTTAGTTTATCAGGCCCTGGATGAATTTATTTACTCTAATGCTCTAAAAATGGTAAATTAAAATAGGCCCTTTTGAGTTGAGAAAAGGAAAAAAACGGAATTTTCGCACTAAAATTTTTAATGTTTGGTGAATATTAATGTATAGATAATAAAATCAAGATATTTTGAAAAAATGAACTTGTAAGTCAATTACATCCTCACTTGTCCAAAAAGCAAAAGAAAACCAACATCGCGATCGATCGAGTTAATAATGAATTATGCATTCAGATCACACGCTCGACTAAATGAATAATAGATGCGCGTACGCACGTGTAGATCACAAGCCGCGAATTTCCATATAAAACAGCACAGTAGCGCCGCACGAGACTGTACCAAAAATAAACAAGAAGCCGAAAAAAGTATCGAAGAATCTGACTACCCCGCGCGACATGTTCACTACGCGAGAATGGCATCTCGTCGATGCATATAGCCTCTTGCGGACAGATTGGAAGATAGCCAAGAGGCTATCGACTTGGGGCTATCATCGCACGTAAATCAATAAGGAGGCGCCTAGAATCTTTCTCCCTTCGCTAAGATCGGCACCAGAGAGGCGCGTCGAAGTGGCGCGGCATCGCCAGCCCTTTCGATTACACACGCACGCGGCGGCGGCGACTCGCTAATTGCCAGGCGGCGCGATAAAATTCGCGCTGCATCAGACCAGTTTTCTCGCGCGGATACCTGCCGTATAATAACGCGTCGTGACTTTTTTGGTGGAGGCCCTGCTCGGCTTTGATGGCTGCAACTCTCTCTCCCGAGGGTAAAATTGAAGCCGTGAGTACAGGCTGTTGCTGGTCCAAAATTGAATCGCATTGAGTGCGCAGCATCGAGGTAGCGTATTTACGAGGCGGAAGCTCGAAGTGTGCGCGGTAGCTTTGATTGAGGTAATTGAAATGTAGCTTGTAAAAGGACTTCGGAGAAATGAATATGTGCGCGCGGGGTTCTCTGCGAGCGTAACGGTGCAGCAGCGCGTGATTTTAATTTTTAAAAAGTAATCATTTCAATGGAGTTGTAGCTACTTTGTCGTCAAACGTGATGAAATATATGGCTCATAAAAATGAATAATCTTCTTATGCTCGGACTTACTATAAATTTGCGAATAAATAGGTTGCTTTTTGAAGAATAATGCAAGTCAGAATGAAATTACTTATGTTAATATTTCTGTGGAAGCTTCAGAATATATGCTTGAATTTTATTTAACAACTGCTAAAACTACCTTGCATCTTCAGCTCCTTCGCGCTAATAAATCTTTTGTCGATGTTTACGAATTTAAGAGCACTTTTATGCCTCCCCTGTCTCATGAAAAATTGAGGATCTAGTCTCTCACTCCCAAGAAGCATAAAACGTGAAACTTTTACGACTTCTCTAAAATTGGGTTCTGGGTCATTCGAGTATATCCAATAAGGCTGAAATTCATTTAGTACCAGCAAGTCAAACCACTATTCTGCTAATTTATTAGACTTTTCGACTAATTCCCTTTAACGAGGAATGCATGCGCTTCACTCAACTAATGATTTGCAGACCTAATACATTATTAACAAATTTTCAAATCCTTCTTTATTGAGATGCGCTCAAGGTCAGCAAGTTTTTTTCATACATTTCTCGCGATAATTTGTTAAGCTTCAGTGAACTTGGCAATGTAAATAAAAATAATTTAAAAGGATCTATTGAACAACTATGTCAGTTTGAAAAATTTATTATTTTTTAACCTAAATTACAGTAACTTAATATTTTAACATCTATCCATCATACGTGTATTTATCTACCAAAGTGAGAGTTGATGATTCCTTGGTTCAATTTATTTTTTTCATTTTGTCCTATGAATCTCGTGTCGCATACGCATCTGCTTCCTTGACACTTTTTGAATTGACAGAACGGGCTGCAATCGTTCAAATTACAACTCCCATATACTGTAAGTAAACATGTTTTCATGAATATTTGTATTACTTGTGAAAACTTTTTTCTACTTTACTTTTGATACAACATGATATGAATTTGTGTATAATTTTATATAAATGTCAAACTTATTGATATCGTAAAAATTTAAATAAATTTAAATTGAAAATTTTAAAACGAAAATACATAGGCTCTTTCCACTTACCTTGCACAAGCATGACGCAGGCGATGAGTAACAAAAAATATAATGATTTCATTTTTGTTTTAGTTATCGCACGTACTTGTCAGTTTGATAGCTGCGAGTCTAATGATGCTCAGTATTAATACTCGGCGGTATTTAAACTCTGCGATGAACGCGACCAGTTTTACAAAGCATATGCGGGATTCCCAGCTTGCAGTAAACAAACGAACTATATACAGATAATTTTCAAACGGGGCTTCCCACTTATCAGTACACATGATTGCTTTCATTTAAACATCACGCGGTTCTATTCGCTTGTGCAAATATATCCTTGTGTAAAATATACGATCGTGTTTGAGAACAATTAAATTTGAGGAAAAATATTTGCTTGCGTACATACGTTGTATGCGTAAGCTGTTTGCTCAAAGTTAAAAATATATTGCAGATAAGAGCAAGCGTTGATTATTCCTGTTAGATTTTCTTATTTACATTCCTAATTTATCCGCATCGCAAATATAATCACATTTCATTGTCGTTATTACTATCTTTTATTTGATTCCATTGTTAAGTTTAAACATTAATTTTCTCATAAATTATGAGAAAAAATCACTTCATTTGAGTTCAGCTGTTCTAACATTATTTTTGTACGACGCATGTAACTATCAAAGAATATGGACTAGCCAATAGACAATGAAAACATATAATTCTGTAAACTTGAAAAATCCTGCGGTTTTTCACATGTCAACCCATGGCTCAAAGTTTCCATCGTCTATAAGAAAATCTAATTTCCCTTCGGCGCGCTCCAGCGTCCGAGATTTATTTAAGCACTGGAGGAAAAAATTCAATTACGAAAGTTGGGTCCAGGAAGCCGCGAAATTGAATCGAAGGGCAATCGCGGTAATCTGCCTCGTGGCTTGTCTTGATTTACAGGCGTTGGCTTTTTCTCCTTCAGGGAGTAGGAGCAGTAAAAACACTCGTCGCCGTCGCAACAATAAAACCTCCGTGCGGCAGGGCCGAAAGTCGCGGAGTAACATTAAATAAGGAAAGGCCGCAGGGCGACGAGCCAATCCAATCTGGAGTAACGGGGGGGTAGTGCGCGCTTACGATTTTGCGGCGGCAACAACCTCGTAGTCTCGTTGTAGGAGTCAGTGCACGGCCGGTGTCTTATCTCGGCTGGATTTATCGAGACTTATCAGGAGCTTCGTACGTGTCGCGTCGGGATAGGCTGTTTTTTTTTGCTCGATTTAATAGAGGTATTCGATTTTTCCTTACCTTTCAGCTGCGTCGTCTCAATAGCGAACATGTTCAGGGCCAACAGCTGCTGCAGTCGCGTACCCGGAAGCGGCAAGGGTGAGTGGTGTAGAAGCGAGCGGAACTCGCGCAGCATTTGAATGGCAGCTTCTTGGAACGTCTCCATTCTGCAACAAGAAGAGATTCGTCTGGATATTAAAAAAGTATACGTGGTATATTATGCTCGAACGTATGAATTGAATAAATTTGTTCGCAGTGGACTGCGTAATAAAACGTCTGATAAAAGGAAAAACGCTGGTGATATTTCGTGAGAGTTCACTTCCGTACATTACTCTTAGTAGGGATAACAAAAATTACTTTCATGAGCACATTTTAATGCCTGAAAATCAAATACACGCATGGAACAACACCCATGCATCAGACCGTTTTTTTTACCGTCTAATAGTTCAAAAACATATTATTTGCTAATATATTTTTAAAAAGAGCTAGAAAACCCAGACTTGAATAACTATTTATTATTGATAAGTGTTTGTGATACTAATAGACTATAATTATATAGCATGGCACTGTGAAATGAATGATCGGTCTTTAATCCGCCACTAGTTGGCTTAAACATTTGTATAGCATATTAAAATTAAAAATGACGAATTCATTTCAATGCGTAAAATATAATTTTAGTTTCAAAACCGAACAATGGTAGTTCTTCGAAAGTATAACAAAATTATTCAAGATAACGCCAATCAATCGAGTAAATCTCGTCGATCAAAATACACTAGCAACCAAGCCAAGTAGACGCCCGTACCATAATGCCAATAGTATAGACAGAACAGCGTCGAATAAACGCAATAATGCATTTCACTTAATAAATCCATTACCTCCAACAAATAGCTAATCTTTTCCTTGGGCTCGCCGACTTTCGAAGAGCGATTGCCTCTCTCGCACTCTCGCTTCTTCTCTCATGCTCTCCTCGCATATATATACAAGCTGCTGCTCTACGCACACAACAAGAACGTGACTACGTCCCCTCGTTTCGCATTTTATTATACAGGAACGAGACGAGCGAGACAAGAAAAACCGAGTCACCTGCCACGCGCGCGGAGACAGGCTCCGCCGCTGCGAAAATGGAATGTCGACGATGGAAAATGTATATCGAGGGGAGCAGCCGACGCATCTTCAAGAGCAGCAGCAGCAGCAGCAGCAGCTCGAGTGACTCGTTGAATCAACAGATCGAAGCCCAGAGGAGGAAGAGAGGCGCGTGTTATATTCCGAGAGCTGTATACAGGTGTGACTAGGCGCGTTATCCATGCGGAAGTTCGATTATCGAGGAGTTACAACGACCGGCTCTCCTTATAGCCTGTTGCGACGTGGCGAGTGTAAGCTGCGCCACGTACACGTGTCGAATGAGCCTTGACGAAACGTGAGAGGGGACGTCGCGCTCAGTATTAATATTAATATAAAGCGACTCGTGCTGTATATGTGTGCGCATGTGTGTAATGGAATCAATTACACGAGGGCTTGATGAATGCACGACATCCATCAATTTGTGATCATTTGCGAGAGAATATTTTTCTATTCTTCATCGATTAATTGGACTTGGAATTCTCGTTAAAATGCCTCGATAAGATACAATGGATTTGTTTTATAACCTTCTCTCGACTCTGAACATTAACCAGTTTCAGCTGAGCGAGCGCTTCAACCTTATAAATCGCAGCTGCAGGAGACGTTAATTAAAACGTTCGTGAACGCGTTTGCCTATAGACTGCCATTAGCTAATCTTCAATCTGAAACATTTTAGCCGACTGCCTTTTAAAAATCCGATAGCAAACTCGAACCATTTGCTTAGCCCGTCGCTTCATTTCATTGACGGAATTGCGGGCATCCATACACGCCAGAAGTATAAAACTGAAGTACACGAGCAAACACTCGCGCAACATATTGCACCATTCGACTAGTTTATTAGCGATCGAAGCACTTGCATCTGTCACTCTCGGACTCCAAGTCAAAAGAGAGAGAGAGAGAGAAAAAAAACAGAAGAAACTCCGGAGAGCGTTTTTCCGCTCGACTGCTGCAGCGACGCGATAAATTCCAAGGGCTGTTGGAGCGCCCGGTAAATGAGTCTTCAGGACTTCTCCTAACGAGCGTAAGAAGTCTAAATGCGCCGGGAGGTGCGTCCCGTCGTTAAGAATCACCCGTAATCAGTCCGGGCATAGCCGCGGAAAGTGCACTCAATAAACGATCTCGCTCTGGAAGAGGCGTCAATCTCGGCTCTGTATCGTCCTGCGGTTTTCCACGCGCTCGCTCTTTCTCTCGTAGTTTGCTAATAAACGCAAAAAGAAGGCGCTTCGAAATGGCAAAAAAAAACAAAACAAAACAAAAAAATAACGCGTCCTGACGCCCCGGTAAAAACAGGTTCGCTATATAGGCAGATGTAACGCAATCTAAGCAATGGCAATAATAACAGTGGAGGAAAACAAATTTGTTACTTATGGAGTGGTAAAAGTTTGAATTCCTGCGAAACAGGAAACTATTTGTTTGACGTACTTACAAGCGAATTATTAGACATTTTTATTGGGGAATGTTGCGACTAGTCGTTTGCCGCGGTTGATTTTTGCTGTGTGACGTGCTGTGGATGCTTCGTTTGATTTTCTTTTTACTAGAATTATACGACAGGTTGAAATTGGCGATATTATGAAATTCTCGGCCATAAGTACGTCATTTTGCATTTGTACGGCTAGAAAAACGCATGAAAATCGCAATGTAAATCCTAACGTGCAGAAAAAAGCTGTTTTATATTATTATTATTATAATCCACTGCGTATTATCTTGACAGAAGTACGATTTAGATTTTTGCAGTAGTTTACGGGCGTTAAGTAAAATAATCAAGTCGCATCAACTACAAGCAATAAAGAAGAATCTACAGATAACACAGAACGAAGTTGTGAAAACTGGATCTGCGCAAGACGAAAACAAATGAACCGACTTTGCAAATTTTTCAAGCAAACCGTCGGCAACTCAATTCTAACGTCCTAAAAAAAAGAAGACATTAAAAAGTCAGCCCTCATTTTCAGGCCAAGGTTGCGCGTTTGTCGGTGTCAAAACGGGTGTCTCCTCGCGTGATCGAGTCAGTAGCTATCGCCGTATATCTGGTGGCAATCTATATACAAGCCGAGCGTCCTGTTGTAATTAGGATAACGGCCGGCGATAATGCGAGATTCCGGTACAAATAGCTGATCGAGCGGCCGTTAAGCGCGGATAATTAGTTAAGCATAAGCTCCGTTTGTTTCGTTATTAATACAGCGCGCGCGTTGCTCTATCACAATTAATACTGTTTTACCTTATACTAATGGCCTCGTGCTGTTATATGCTGCAGCGCACTCGAGTATCATTCTTGTATATTAATGCGCGCTCGCGAGTTGCGTAATAATGCACGGGATATTAAAATCGATAATATACGAGATGCTTTCAATATACGATATACAACGCGGATCCTGTCGATGAGAATCAATTATACGAAATGAAAAAAAAAAATGTATAACGAGCGTATAGAAAACAAGTGTCAATGCGACGTTTTCCACAACATCCTCATTAGCCGTTCAATAGCCACAGCACGATAAGTTCAGCAGCAGTAGAGCAGTAAAGGCGCAAAAAAGGGCAAGAGAAGAGCAAAAGCGATTAGGCTTGTCAATCACGCCCTCGGCTAAGCGAAGCGCACATAAAATCCCAGCCCATCAAGCAGTCGACTGATGCAAACAGTCATCAGTCCGCGGCGCTTACTACCGTACATATAACCGCCTCTGCTGGAATAAGCCGAGCAAAAAGTCAAAGGCGCGCGTCAAGTAATGTTTCCTGGCATTAAATAATTCGAATAACAAGGATCAAGAGAGAGGCGTCGCGCTTTTCCTCTGCATGCACACACCTATATACATATACATATATATCCTTCTGAGATAAGTCTTATCCGTGTAGAATCTATACACCGCATGTGAGAAAGTAATAGCGGATAGAAGAACGATAAAAGGAGGACGCACTACTGCTTCGCGTCTACTGGCATTTATTCCCTCATTCCATATGAAGCAGTAGTATATACACATACTACTGCGGCTTCCCACAGCCTCTGCGCGACGCACACGAGCCGGTGGCAAATTTACGGTACGTATATAACGTCTCACTCGGTGTCGAGAATTCGTGACGCCGGTATGCGGGAGCTTTGCCATACGTCGGATCTTTCGCACCTTTCTTGCGAGCCTAGAGCGATCGATGATTGTTCACCTCACACTTATGCGCATAACGGCAACTGTGGACACTATTTTCCATTATACGTTCGAGCATCAGGCGTGATAAGTGAATAAACTGTCAGGCGAACAGAAAATATACAGTATATTATAGAAAATTTGAGATACTCTTCGAGATAAATAACAAGCTTAATATTATTATATATAGCTGACTTAGCCATTAAGTGGTTTCGTAAATGAATATGCAGCCGAGAATATATATATTCTCGGCTAATCGCCGCGGCGAAAAATAGAGGAGAAAAGTAAACGCGCTACCGCGAAATGAGGCCGCAAGCTATGACGGAAAATTGAAAAAGCACAAATTGAATACCACCCGCTGCTTAGGGCTACAAGTGCACCGCTACAAATTGCCTGACGACTGAGCGCGCGCCCGAAGGCATAAAATTGAAACGTTCTTTATTGCGGCCGTCGTCTCGACGATTCATTCTAGTTAGCGAGAAGTACTTAAAAATTCCTAAAGATCTTCAAGACAACCGCGGGAAATTCGTTTGATATTCCAATTTTATTACAAGTAGTATATACCGAAGACACAGCTGTGAAATATTGGATTATGAGATGGATCTCATCTCCATATAGGTTCAACTTCTTATAACAATAAATCATTCCGAAGAGAGCTGAGAGAGAGGATAAAGCAGGAAGCTATAAGAGAAGAACGGATTCGCTCGAACTTCTTCGTGATGTAACATGAGAAACTACACAGCTACACGAGGTCAGTAGTAACATACCGTGTCGTGCACGTAGAGCATGATAGCACCGACTTCCTACATAAATCTCGGATCATGCTGGTGCTAAAGGGGTCAATTATTTTCTGGAATTTACGACTCCCGATCGGTCTGCTGCTCTGGCCATATCCTTTAAAAACTATCATATAGCGAGCCGTTTCGTATATGTGCATACACAAATGACGCTCCCACAGATGCATTCGCTGATATAATAGACGGGAGAATTTAAAAGCTTTTTATTAATGGAAAAATTCGCAGCAACAAGAGTCTCGAGAGAGAAAAAAAAATGGCATAAAAACATGAAACTCGCATTCCCAAACGTTAATAGACCTGCACGCACCAGCAGCAGCAGCAGCAGCAAGGTGTTGTCCCCCGGCTGCTGGCGATTGGTCTCGGCGATGTGTCGGCGTACCGTTAACCACCGGCGCTGCTTCTGCTGATAGTAGATCGCGCTGCTTAGGGACTTTTGATCGGCGCGCGCGCCGCGGAATGACCGCTATGGGAATGGGAACCACGCCACGGGCCTCGGCCGACCTACACACATGAGCGCGAAAAGCTCTATTCTATGATGATGATGATGATGAAGACGATCATCTCGGGCTTTTTTCGTCTCTGCTGCTGCGACCTGACATCGTTACGGCGTGTTGTAGTGTATTATACGTCAAACTCGGATATGATGGAGACTCTGCACTCATTTGCATATTATACTCTGGTATATATATAGACGAGATCGACGATTAAAAGTGCATGATTCATTTGAGCGCGCAGGTGAGAACAGCGAACTTCTTCTTCGCCGGCTATAAATACGTCGCGCTGATTATAATTATATACAAGCGGTGCGTTTCGGTGCTAGGTGTATTATCGAGAGCGAGTTTATTCAGTTATATGGGATGAATGATCGGCGATTGGACCGCCGGTGATTGATTTCGTCGTTTACAGCGCGGGCGAATAATTCCGCGCCGATGAATCCATTCGAGAGAGCGACGTATATATACACCGCGGGCTGCCGGACTGATTTATGAATATTCATCCGCACAGCTCGTGTAATGGAATACACGTACAAGACGTTTACCGCGATTGATTCCCGATGATTTTATTCAAATTGCGATCGATTATTACAGATGGACGATAATGTACGTCGCCGTATAGTGGACGATTTGTCACGAGATAAGAAGATCGTCGATTTACGCGAGGCGGAGAGCTTCCTCTAATTAGTGCAATGTATATTTATAGATTTATAATTGAATTTAGGATTTTTACCACGCGGTCGTATAATGTTCAGCATACGCTTATTAAGTGCATAATGAGGAACATTTATTCTCGATTAACAAATTGGATCCTTATTCCCGATGAGTCTAAAAATAAACAAATCGTGCAAAACCAAAGTTCCATTTACCCATCAGGGCCCGATATCTCACGCGCCGCACCGATGATCTCACGACTTGGCGTCAGAATCGCCTGTAGGAGAGATAATACAAAAAGTCGCATTTTTCCGAAAGATCTCAAGTAGCCGCGAGTAACCCCGGGCTAGAGACGCTGCCTTTAAGTGTCCGACATTTCTCGCGCGTGGTTCGAAGCTCCTCGCGGCTCTCACGAGTCGTCGGTTTATGTATAATATCTCCACAGACTTTGTGTGTGTATTTGTGTATATATGTATATGCACTCACTTGGCGGCTTGTCCGTCGATAATATGAGGCGCGAGGAAGCCTGCATGATTTCGCGGCTTTCAGCGCCGCAATAAAAGCGTTCTTAATCGATGAGACGAGATTCGAGACTTACGGTATTGCCTCTCTCTCTCTCGCGCGCGCGCGCGCGTGAAAATCTCACGGATTGATTGGATGAAATTTTTTTTTTCTCGTTGCTATCTTCGTGTGGGACGATGGAATTTAATTGCAGGAAGTTGTATAATGCTGATAATCAAGAAAAACTTTTATCCTTACAACTTTTGAAATTTTTAAATAATTCATCTCGTGTTTAGCGCGGAGCAATAAAAAAAGCCGCACAAGGAAACTCGAGCGAATCGTAAAGCCAAAGAAGCATTAAAAAAAAATAATAATAACAGCTGTCTTTTCCCTTCCTGAATATTAAAATTTCACAAGAAAAACTCCTGAACCCTTATCTCCTCCTTTGATCGTGCGGCGAAACCCGCGCGTTTATATACGAGCGCAAAAGGGCGAACTTATATAAGCTAAGGAAATGGTTCCTCGTTTTCTAATTGAGCTTGCGAGAGCAACGGTACTGTATACTCGGGATTGCACTGATGAAAAATGACGGTTTTTAAGATGAAGCTCGAGGAGGAAGATGGAAAATCGCGTGGAAGCGATAAGCGCTCTCGGCCGGGATTTTATTGCGTGCGTATTCTTTATATACGAGACGTAACTCCCACGTAATCTTCAAACGTGTTTATAATTATTCCGGACACCTTCGGAGCATCGAATGCTGAGTATGCACGAATCGAGCTTGCTGACGGTTATATACTAAAAATCGTCAAGTATATAATCGCAACTCGGTATAATTACAAGGAGCCATAAATAAAGCGTTTATTTATACCTAATATACAGCATACAGCAGCATTCCAGCGCAAGCTCGACATAAATTCCTGCATCCTGCCCTTCTCCCTACTGTCAATTCTAAACCTATAATCTCCTTCACTCAGACAATGCATCTCTCGCATCGCCCATCTGACAAAACGCATTCCCCGCGCGTTAATGCGCCGCCGTATAGTCGCGAAGCGTAAAAGCCTCGCATTGACAAACGACAGCTTCCGTAAGCGCGGCAGCTAATATTCGAAATTTCAAAGCGCCGCTTTACTCGCTTCGCATTCGGGACGTTTATTTCGCGCGAATATCTTACGCCATGCGAGAGAGAGAGAGAAAGAGACACTTAGGGAAGATGCCTCTCCTTTGGGTGTAGATATATTATATACACACACACACAGACACGCCGCTGTGCATCCTGCAGTTAGTCGGCATCAGCGGCGGCGGTGCACAGAGAGCAGCAGCGCAGCTTTACTCGCGGCGTAATAACTTTATTTTAGCGCTTTCCAAGGCGCCATTTGTGCCGCGCCGCTATACTTCCCGAATGAAGCCGCTTGCAAGTAAGCTTCCTGCGCGCGAGAGGGTTCTTAGGTGCTCTTAAAAGAGGCACTAATGAGGCTCGACTTAGAGATTCTCTATTAAGGAGCAGGGAGCTGCGAGGAAGACGAAGCTTGTTTTAAAAATGGCTTATTTCTGAGCGCGCTGCCTCTCTCTCTCGACTGGAATCTCTCGGGGTAATGGGCACGGAGCTTTAATGAATATTAAACAATTAAGGGTGATGCACAAGGAGGATCCGCTAACTAATTGCTTCGCGGAGGAAAGTGTATCACTAAAAATTCTAGCTATAATTTTCATCAAAAATTACTGTACCGGTATACTAACGAGCAGGCGAACTCGTATTTTATCAACTTTTACGATACAGTGTAGCAAAAGAACAATATCCACGGCCAATTGAAAAAATCCTTGGAAATGCAACCTGTAAAACCTATGTTTTTTAGATTATGAAAAAACCCTTATAAGTGGTGGGAAAGTGTTAAAAAAAGCCTTTGATTTTTTTGAGTCTGACTAGTCCCCGGCTGTATCTACTACTATCCAAATTAATGATAAAATTCTATTCGATTACTAATAAACAAATGATCGCTCGAAAACCGTGCAAAGGGGTCGAAACGGCCGATTTTCGTTAGCAGCACCACCCTCGATATGTAAATATCGGGGGTGGTGCTGCTAACAAAAATCGCCTGTCTCAAGGATTTTTTCCATTGGCCGTAGGCATCGTTCTTTCTTGTGTAAAAATTGTGCACAGTGCGGCGTTTTTGCAAAGTTAAAGCGTTTGTTGTTTTTATTTACAGTGATACAACGACAGAAAAAGAAGACAATTCCTATAACCATTCCAAACCCGCGAGTTCGCCAAGCTCATTAATAAAAATTGCGTAAGCCTCGCAAAAACAAAATCTAAAAACAAAAAAAAAAACAGCACCCCGTCCTCTTCGCGCGCGTTATCGGCCGTGTCCCTCCCTCCGCTTTTCAGCGAAGCAACAGCAGTAGCAGCAGCACTTTGCAAACAACTTCTCGACGCGAGACTCCCATAGCTGAGGTCCGGAATTACAGTGCACGCCGCGCCGCGCGCATAATCGAAACACACAGGCTCTCTCTCTCTCTCTCTCTCACTCTCCTCTCGTTCTAATCCTTCCTCGCTCCTATGGTTCCCACACGGGGTAGTCGCGGGTGGAAAATCGCAGTAGCTCCCTTCATCCTGCCATCATCGGCCTCTCTTCTTCCTCCTTCTTCTCGGCTTCTGTTATTAGCGCTCGCGCTCGACTGGACCGCCGACGCCGATGAGGAAGTCTTATACCAGCTGAAATTCCGTTTACCCGTTTTACGCTTCGCCCCCGCGCGCGCGCTACGTTCGATTAGACATGCATATCTGGGCCCGCGGAAATGGCGCGAGGCACGCGAGAGTAGCGTGTGTATATATATATATATACACACAAAAAGGAATAAGGAGTCGAGAGTGAGCTGCAGCGATAATGCGAACGAGACTTCCGCTGTATAGCGTTAGGTCGACTGCTACTCTGTGTGTACTTTAAGTCCTCGCGGGTTAAACGCTGGCGATGTAGAGGAACCGTTGGCGGGCTGTTTAAGGGCCGGTTATTTCGCGATGATATGCCGTTTCTGCAGCAGCGCAAGGCCGACTATATATTATACGATGGAGCGCGATTCAGTATGGAAAATTGACGCGGGATAAGTGAGTGGATGTTGAAGCTGAATCGAGTAGTGATTTTAGCTGTTGTAACATATTCGTCATCGATTTGTATCCTGTATAGGAGCTCTTCCAACGAAACCGAAAGACAGAAAAGACAAAGTCGAGGAAGTGCCTCTGATGCTCTTGGTCAAAGTGTTTCTTCAAAGATATATAGATCCGCGATAATTGAGCTCGCGAGAAGACGGTTTGCATCCGAGCAAACACATTTTCCAGTTCCTCGTAGCCTCAAGTATCATATCGATGATCTGTATCTTTTCTCTCTCTCTGCCGCAGCACACGGCTTATTTTCCGCACTTAGCAGATATATATAATATACTCTGTCTGTATTTCCCTCGGCTGTTTATCTGTAGCTGACTTAGCATATTCTCGCAATTTAGAGCTGAGCAAATAGCTCCGGGGAAGCTATCTCTTATATAGAAAATCAAGTAGCTGGAAGATATCTGCTTATTGAATAAGACGCTCTCGTAATCGGCTTGCCGAGAAGAAAATCATACGTCTCTCGCTTCGGAATCCGCCGACGAGTGTCACTGCCAAGGCTATAATATACCTTCTATTTTCGAACCAACTCGCCAGCTAGTATATACCTAATAAGCTACTCCTAATCGAAAAACTCCCTTCAAAAAAAAGAAGGAAAGAAAGAAAGACGAGCATAAAAAACGGGTCAAAAGAGGGAGAGTGAGAGAGCGTCGGGCGAGTTTGATGCACTCGCGCCCTCGTGCGAAACGACTGGACTAGCCTGAGGCGCGCTAAATTGGCCTTACGCTCGACGAGAGCCATCGTCTGCCGCCGCGCTCTGCTACGGGGGACGATTAACTTTACGACGTTTTTACGACGATATGGGCAGTTCATAAGCGAAAAAATGCCGACGCGCCGCCGCCACTCTCGAAAGGGACCGACGGGAAATCTTCCGTAAGTGCTGCGCAACTACAGTTCCTCCAGCTATGGGTGACATAACGTATAGTACTTATACACACATATACACAGACACGCACACGTAAGGTGTTGGATCGAGAGACAGTTTCATTGCGCCGGCGATCGGTGAAGCCGTGCGAAAAACCTGGGAATGAGAGCCGAAACGAGTCAGCTGATGTGTATTATATGGTTAGGGATAGGGAATAGAAGGAGAGAAACCTCGAGCCGCTTTTTCATTTCCTTTTGGGATTCCCGGAGCTCTCTCAGGCCGAGCTTAGTAGACTGCGAGATTGTTTTACGAGAGGAAGTGGAGATTTGTTTAGCAATTTGCAATTCAACTGAATTGCGGCTACATTTATTATATAGACACACGCGTTAAAGGTGTTTTGTGCGCTGATGCTTCTCCCCGTATATTTGCATCTGGTTTCATTACTATCTCTTCCTCGTCTCTACTTTACGCACTGATTAAATAAAGCGTTTTTTTTCCTGTTATGTTATATACTTTACGCGTATAAGTACGTGTAAATTTACGTCGATAAAACAAAGGAAGCATAAGTCAAACGGTTTGTCTCTCGGTAAATTAGATAAATCAGCGATGATTGCCGCGTGTATGCGCCTGAATCGATGATTAAATTCAATAAGCCCTCGCTCAACAATCCTACGCAATCGATATTTTTCATCCGTGACACACATCCGAACACACACACACAACGAAGATAATAGCGCAGAGATCCATCAATTAAAATCGGAGAAAAACCAAAAATTCAATTACACCAAATCGATTTGGGCTCGTTCCCCCTGTTATTAATAATACCACGTATATAATAGCGGCTAACGAACGGTCCGAAGAATATCACGCCGGGGACACCATTGTCTCTCCCTCTCGCGGTCGAGGAAAAAAAAGGCCGCGTCGTAATCTCATCAGGTATATATATATATACCGCTCTAGGATTTTTCAAGCCCATATCCGCAGGGCACAACGACACCCACACAAAAAGTCGCGAGTAATTAACGGTGCAGCCACAGTCGCAGGGTTAATAATCGAGCCGTGTCCTAAATTCCATCACGAGAGAACGCAGAAGCGGAGAGAAGAGATGTTAGACAAACGCTCGGGGACTTGAAAGGAATATAAGCTCAAGCCGCGCGACGAAAAAGGGGACGAAGAAAGAGAGAGAGAGAGAGCATGTGTGTGTGTTTGTGTCCTCTGATGCCCGGTCGAAAGGAGAATTGCACTTTAGGGCATAACGGCACAGACTCGCGAGAGCCTATCTCACCGCGTATATATGTGTATATACACGCATGTGTGGTAGAATATCGCCATTACTTGCGCGCGGCCAATTGCGTTGATATGGGAGCCGACTTTTTGCCGACGTCGAAATTACTCTGCCTGCGCGGCGCGACACAATATGGCACGTAACAACGAGTTTATTAGGGTTACACACCGCGTGTGTGATTCGCTTGGAATTCGCACACACGATGACAGGTGCGCGCGCATCATCATTCATCAGCTCGGTTATATATACCCAATGGATTACTTGACTTTTGATGGATGGCAACGCGTTCCTGCGAGTCATATATAATATAGCCAATTTCAATTGAGTTCGAGTATGTACGTGTTATATAATATATGTATATAATAGCATATATTATCGTCGATTCAACAACGCGGATATTCATTATATATGCAAGCGCGCACGAGCAGCAAACATTCGATATATACAATGCGCGCATATATACCACAAAATCGTCATCGGGTCCGAAAAATATCGTCCAACACGCACACTCCCACTGTATAGCATTAACGGAGCCAAGCTCTCGAGAGCTTCTCTCACAAGCCACAGGTATTTGTACTTCCTCCTCTCGTGCACACTCGGGACGATTGTGTCGATAGTTGCACAGAAGAGAGGAACGAGCATACAGCGCACAGAGACTTACATAAATATACATATACAGGTGTGTATGGGCCAAGCGTTTATCGACTATATAAGCTTTCTCGCAAGAGAGGCGTATGACTAACAAGTTTGCACTTTAACGCATAACGGACCATCGGCTGCATGTCCCATGCATCATGACTAGTTCACAGCAGCAGCAGCAGCAGCATCTGACCAACTCTCGCTCGCTGCCGGTACAACACAGAGTGCGTGGGCATTTCCCTCTGTACGTATATACACATCTATAGATGCCACGGGCATTGGGTTTCTCGCACGGCCTCCTTACGGCTCTCCTTATCTTTTGGGCACATCCTCCCCTGGCTGGAGCCCGGTTCATTCGCGCGAAATTGGATGTGTATAATGCGCGCGAGCTGTTCGCTATGCCCTTTTTTTCTGACTCCACAGCTGGCAATCCGGACATTAGTTCTCACGCTTAGGAAGAAGGTCAGCGCGCGCGCGCGAGAGAGAGAGGATATAATTTGATGGCTCGCTCGCGCGCGCGCGCGCTTCAGAGCTTTTTCAGGATTCTACGATGGGCGTGTTCGATCGGCAAGCTTTTTGCCGTGTGAGAATCCATCGAATCGAGTTTATATAACTGCGCTGTTGTTTGATTTGAATCCGAGCTGGTGAATATCCGATATCGTGTATATATATACTGTGTGCAGTATAGCTATTCTGCGAATAACTATTATGTTGCATTTTTTCATAATACGCGCGGATTATACATGCCGGAGTGTAAAAATGCGTAACTGCACTCTTTATATGCGTCGTAAAGCGCGCTATTTATAAGCGCGTCATGAAAGTTTAATGTTTTCATTACGCGATCAACAAAATGCGCTGCGGGTTCGATAAATTATTTTTAATTAGATACGTGTATATATAATATCGTTTAAAGCTTCTGTAATAATCTGTGATTCTGTGTGTGTGTGTGTATATAATACGAAAATGATGCCTTATATGCGAAAACGGTATTCGCAAAACAGTGATCTGTGCTATCAAAATTCCATAAATAAGCACTGCAGCCGACGCACGAAATTGTTTTATTCGTCCCTGTGCAATTAATTATCTATATATAGATTCAGGCAAATAATAGCCAGTCACCGTTATTCTCAAATACCTTCGCGGCGACTATTTTTAGCCCGAACAATTAGAAGCTGCAGAGCCGGCAAGCCCGATATTCATCGCTTCTTTTCATCGTATATATATATACAATTATTCGGTATACGCCCATACGTTCTCTCTCTCTATATAAAATTTCCACAACACAAGAATTCTCCTCTCCCTCGCACGAAGCAATTTCATTAGGTACTTTATTTTACAGCCCCCCCGTTCGAAAAATTATTATCCACAGCCCGGCGTATTAAAAGCACTCGAAAGCTCGGCGGCAGCGGTGAAACGCGGCGCGGATCACAAATTTGCGAAAGGCAAAAAGAGAACGACACATCAGCTGTGGAGGAGAAAATAAAAGGCGCAAAAGGGATACAAGGCTCTCTCGCACGTAACGATGTCCCGTTATATTACCATCGGCAAATTGAGCTCTCGCGCGAGCGTATATATACACGCGCGGAGAGATATCCTCGCCGGGTAACATCCTCATTTCCGCGGCGCATTATTCCGCGGTACAGACAAACACATATACACGCCACGCCCCGGCGACAGAGCGAGGATAGATAGCGATCGATATACGCAGCCCTGATGTAAATCGAATAAACTAAACGATATACGAGGCCTTTTATTTTTCTTATTCGGAATAAGCGAGAGGGGGAGGATAAATCACGCAGGAATGCGGTGGCGGTTGTTATCATCTTCATTCATAGGATATATACGTATACGCCTGAGGTTCTCTCAATGGAAGATCGAGTGTGGGAGATCGCTTGGAATGAAATTGGGAATCCGCGGTTGGGATATATGCGTTATATACGCGCGTTTTCCATTATATCGCACGTCGGCGCTTATTTCCTTGATGCGTCTAATTTTCGAAGGTAAATATCGCCGAGCGTGATGTTTGCTTTAGCTGTGATGGTTGAGAGAGAGAGAAGGGATATATGATGTAGACCGGCTTGTTGGGAATTAAGTGCGCTTCGTCGTCGCTTTGCAGTTAAAATTTATTGTAATTATGATGGAGCTGAGTTTTTTACGGCCGACGATGTTAGTTGAAAAGGACGCTTTGATTTGTTTGACGTTTATCGGGAAACGGTAAAAGCTGCTAGAATGAAAGCTCGATCGCTGAGATGTTGTTCCTTTTTTTTTTATCGACGATGCATCAGGGTTATCATCGCATAAATATTTGATGGCGCCTAGCTCGCACAAAAGGCTTTAACGATGTGAACTGAAGCTCAAAGTAAACAAAGAACATTAGATTTTTTGTCCGATAATAATTGCAAGTGGATAGTAAAATATAGAAGAATCCACTCGCACCCCATTATACGAAGCGTCATTATTCGAAACACTCCGTTTTTATATATAAAATACTTTTCCTCCGGTAGCTCTAGTTCACCTCTCGCACTTAAATAAAAAGACGAGTAAAAAGTGCGAGAAGATAACAGTATAGAGAGAGAGAGTGTTTTGCAGAAGAAAGAGAGAGAAGAAAAAGAAAAGAAGAAGACGCGCCAACTGAAACTGCCAATTATGCGTATTTTTAACACACGCGTAAGATTATCTCCTTTTTCTCGTGGCACTGCCAGAGAGCGCGGACGCTGATGCCGGGCAAGAAAGAAAAATGGCCCGTTGTAAAAAGCTGGAAATGAAAAAAAAGACGTCGCAGTAACGCAGAAAAATACAGAGCGACGCGCGTGAGATCGAGAGAAGCGAAATCCCGAGCGCAAGTTATAACGCCACGATGCAGAGAGTGAGGCTATATAGCACGTCAGCGCTGAATCTCAGGAGAGAAAATTGAGGTAAATGTCAGATTGAATGCCAGTGATAAAGGTAAATTAATATTATTTAAGGGGGTAATTGCCGCGCGTCAGCAATTTGAAAATTACGGGTTCGAGATTTCGCTGATCGAGAGAGAGAGAGAGAGAGAGAGAGAGAGAGAGAGAGCTGCGGGTTCGTTCAACCGCCCTTAAAGACATCCGGAGACGGCTTATATGTGACGTTTAACACGTATATACGCACTGCCGCGTATATAATGTGGTTCGTGTATTATATGCCTCCGACTGGCTTTAGGTATACGCCCGAGAAATTAATAATTATCATAAAGAACCTCGCGGCAGATTAGTTAAGAACTGAATTTCCTACAGAGATTGCGACAAACTGAAATTATATGTAGCGGATAATTAATTAGAATGTTCCGTTATAGGTGATTCGAAATAAATCGTATTATAATTAAATTTCTTTCTTTATTTGACTTTCTAAATCGTATACGATATCTCATACCAAAATTGATACTGAATTGTTAGTGCGGAGCTAATAAAATAATAGTCTTTAAATAAATTTAGCAGCACTCCAATAATATAAACTCATATCAGCAAGTAAACACGCAGTTTTCGAAAACACTTTCAATTTTTTTTCAATTTCTTTGCCGGTACAGGTTTATCGTATAATACCCACGCGCACTACTCGGCAAATATTTTCATTCCCTGCACGCTTTCAACTCGCGAGATCTGGATCCTCCTCGATCCCATCTCTCTCCCTCATACCCTCATCTCTTTTTTCTGGGCGTTCGATCGACGCTCTTAATGGCATGCTAATTGCGTCGCGTATTCATCGAGCGAGCGAGAAAGAGAGAGAAGAAGAGCGATCGCTAATTGCTCCAACGACAGTCCGCGCAAATTGCCGATACGCGTCTGCGCGGCTCCGATGAATTATTGCCGTCCTTTCCGCAAAAATATACAGGCCGCGAGGGAAAAATCGTGTGTGTGTGTCGTATATAGAAAGCCGAGTCTGTCATTTACGAATTAGCCGCGGCTAATGACTGTTTCATTATGTGCGGCGGCAACGGTAGCTCTTTTTTTTCGGTAAAAGCTCGAGAGAGTGAGATGTCACATTGGTTTCGGCTTTATATTATATGCGACGGGATTTAATAGGTTGGTCTGCACACGAGGGGGAGAGAGAAAGAGAGTGAGAGAGGCCATTTTCAAGATCGAATCGAATTTAATTTTCTTTCTACACGGCGCTTGATTATTAAGTAAATTATTTAAATGTTTTAATCGAGGCAACTAGTTTTCTGCAGGGGATACATTTACGGCTCAATGATCATTACTCAACCTGCGCAGGACACGAGAGCAACGGACCATTCGTTATAATTAGAGTTTCTCTTGTTGCGTTATTCTTATTTTTGTTTGCGTTATTTATTATTCATGGCGGGATTAATACGTTACTCCCATTTATTTGAAAACAAAAAGAGTCGTTAAAAAATTTCGAATGGAAAAGTAATGTTTTGTTTGCGCTGTTTATGGAACCGGCTATAGAGCCATACGTTATATGAGATATGCTTCTTATTTGAATCTAATTTAATTTATTATACACCGAAGCACAGAAAAATTGCCAATCGATACAAATCGATTGCTCACGGTTTTCATGATACTTCGTTCCGCTCTCGGACTAGGTCTTGTCCATAAGCACGTCATTCTATTATATACGATTCACGTAGAATCAGCGTTGGATGAAAAAAAAAAATTGTTTGAGTTAACGAGAATAGCTCTGGAAATTCCAAGTATAGAAATCCCGTTCGATTGGCTCAATGACAAAAGTTTTATGCGAACAAAAAAAAACACTCCATCCGCTAATTTTCATAACGACATTCTAAACGATCCTCGGGTTATCCCGCATCCTCGAGCTTCCGCGAATCCAAAAATAAAGCCAGACTACCAGACAACGACGGGTCATCACACAAACGTTCGCTAACTCTTGGTTAAAAAGAAGAAGCAAAAAAATAAAATAAAATCACACCAGCCGGGGTAAAAGTATAGACACTGTGATGAGCAAGTGTGTAACGGTAAAAGTCGGCTATGGAATTCAAAGTAAAAAAAAAAAAAGAAAAAATGACCGCAGCACTCGCAAAGGAAGAAAGAGCAAACAGGTATACTGCCTCTAAATGGCGTTTGGCTCATATACTCGCTCGAGTTCCTGTAATGCAATAAGCGCAGCGCTTCTCTCTCTAACCAGGAGCGAATAGGCTTATATAAACTCTCCAGGGCTAAAGTCCACGCCCCTGAGGCCGCCGCTGCCGGTATGCAAATAATTAATCAGCGAGTGAGATACGGATCGGCGCGAGAGCGTGTTGGACGGTAGAGTCGTAGAGTCCAGCAGCTATAAACAACATTGGCTTTGGCTGTCGCGAGATTCCAATAGGCGCAGACTGCTGCTGCTGCTGCTGCTGCTGTGGCTTCTGTTCACGGCGCATAAGTAATAGCGACTCTGCTCTCGACTAGGAAATTATACCATATATACGCGAAGCTGATCAGTGCATATACTATAAAGTTTGAAGAGATATTATTAGATTACGTATTCGTTGTTCTCTGCAGCGCGAAACAGCTCGCATTGATTTCTGTAAACGAGACACGAGAAACAAAAGCAACCCTCGGACATCAGCTGCGAAATGTATACTTGCGGATCGTGCCGCGTCCTTGCCAGCAATGCGCACACGTATATGTATATATATGCAAGAGAAAGAGAGTCTCGGAGAGTCGTCGAAGGTACGAGAGACCATAATGAGCCATTAGTCTCTTGCGGGCAGTGCGCGTCGATACCGGGACGCGATAGCTAAACGGCTTGTAAGTGCGGCGCGAGCTAGCGCGAGACCCGGAGAGAGCCTGTTATTAAACGAGCAGCAGCAGCAGTTGCGTGAGCTCGACTACTCGGTAAATCGTTTAATTAGAAGCATTCGTTCTCAAGCTGCTGCTCTTGCTTCGCCGATCGTCGCAATATTAATCCGCGAAATTTATACACCCGTATGCGCTTGTTCGCTCTGCCGCAGTATATACGCTCGTATTATCGGATTGTCTTTTTGCGTGTCCAGAGCAGGCGCGCGAGCGAATGCAGCGGGGTATATAATATGTAAGGTGGAGCGCGCGCATCATTTGCATAGGTATGGCGGGGAAGTAATGAGCTTTCGGTGTACATTGTGCCGGATATTGGAATGATTATTGTCGGGATCACTATGCGATTAGGAAAGTGTACTGCTGGAAATTACACCGGATTCTAGAGCCGATAAATTTGTAAGCTCTGTGTGTGTTTGTTTGTTGTTCGAGAGATTGAATAATTGTCGATAATAGTTTTTGCTGCGCAAACGTTCTGGATAGCACATCCTCTATCGATGTACCAAATACAGCCGCGCGGAGTGAAAGTATTATATTACTGAAAATCAATATTCCCCGTGTGTATGTATATCCAAACAATGTATAGCCCGGGATTGATGATGGAAATCATATTGGCTAACTGTATATTCCTTTGGCACGAATAAGAGATACCGTTCGATAAACAGTATACAGGCATTTTTACAGCGACGAGAGATAGAGAGCTTCTATAAATTAATCAATTGCCGGACACGAAGTTGGCCGGGATAATTGTTTGACTTTTTTTTCGTTCCTCTGTATAGTGTAGGTATACATGTAAGTGCACTGCTCGCTCGCGCAATTAGCCGAAAGAATCGCCCGAGGAGAGTCGAATAAAACGCCCTGACGGAAGAAACTTGCAGACCTTTGTTTCGCCGCGCGTGTGACGAGGGAGCAAACGTCGATCGAGTCTCTCTCTCTCTCTCTCTCGCGGCTCTGAGACTTGACAATGAAAGTGAGGCCCCTCCAGAGCAAATGCCTGTTAAGCACGTCTTTAGCTCGGTTCTTCTTCTTCTTCTTATTCTTAAACTTCTCGTTAGCTCGCCTTTTTTTCTTCCTTCGGCAATTTAACGAGAAAAATACAGTATTCACGTGATTCGAGAAGATTAAGTGTCCCTATGAATTAAAAAAAAAAAAAATACTCTGGTTCACCTCCAAAAAGCGCGAAAATACTCGCTTCGCACACACCCGAGAGTTCAACGTACCAAAGCGCAACAGCAGCAGCAGCAGCGGCAAGTATTACGTGAGCGGCTCTCTCCTCTCTCTCTTCGCGGCAACGTTCACGGACAAGGTTGCCACATTTTCAAGGGTAAAATCGAGCCAAAAGAGAAAGTATATATCTCCGCGTGGGAGTCCGAGAGAGGAGCGATTGCATAAGCGCGGAAGGCAGCAGCTTATCGGAGCGCGTCGCCCGATTACGCGGCTGTATATAATTGAGTTTCGCGCTTCGTTAACGCCCCAACAGGATAGCATAGCGCCGGCTACTGCATTCTTCTAGCCGAGCGCGTCCAACTTCTGTTTCTTTTGCTTCGCGCACTGCTTTTTCTCCGGGGCATGTGAAATGCTCTATCTCTCGCTTGGCTTAAATTAATGCGGCTATTCAAATCTTGATGCTGATTTAATTAATGCCTTGGATCTTTTTTTTTTATTCTCACGTATAACTTGATCGCACACTGCAGTGCGTATATCAATGCACATATCGTTGAAAAAAAAAATAATGTTGTCTCATCTTTCTAAATAATTATAAGCGACTCTACAGCATGCTTAAATAATCACACACACGTATTAGGATTCTCACGTATATGCTACATATTCTATAAATAGTTGGTATTTTAAGCCAGAATAAATACAAGCTGCCCGACTCCGCATATTCCATAGTGTACAAGTCAGCGATCTGAATCTCGCGTATAAAAACACAAATGACGTTTCATAATTCATAGACTATCAGAGGCGCCGCGCGCATGAATTTTTCAAGCTCGGCTGCGCTCAAAAAGAGTAAACACCACCCTCAGCGCAACAAATCATTCCATAAATCAGAGAGAGAGAGAGAGAGAGAGAGCCAAAATTAAACAATCCCATGCTAGAGCTTGCCATACTTTGACGTATCGTCCTCGGAACAATGACACATCCGTGATTTTCGTCCCGCGATAGCTTTTCTCGTCCCTCTCTCGAACGCGCATAATCCGCAGAAAAGGAGCAGTAGTATAGTACAATGAAACCGCGACGTATATGTATATATGTACATATACGCGCCGGAGGGTAGATAAAAAAAAGTGCTGAAGTAACGTGTCCGAGGATTTATCGGACAATCGAGAGCGAGACGCGACGACGGCGCAACAAAATCATCGGAGCAAGAGCGAAGGATACGAGGAATCGAGGGAGAAGTTATATTGTTTATGCGAGCCCTATTGCTTTTAAGCATTTCTTATCGTCGCGGCCGACCTTTGCAGGACGTAAAAAGTTGGGCTTTATTCGAGCGAGTATATAACGTGCGGGCGCTTTTTGCGCATTTGAGTATAGCAGTTTATAGTGTCGAGACACACAGCACAAGTGTGTCTGTGGGACGCAAGGCGTTCGTCACTTTTGCGAATCCCATATGCGCATATACGGGAATAAAATTGCGCTTTTTATCGAGACAGTGTGGTATATTCACGTACGTTTTATTCGACGATCATTTTTATGAGGTTCGTGCGCGAATTCTTGACACAGGTTGAAATAACCGCTAAAGCGATTAACAAAGAAAGTGTATATATATATATATATATATATATTTGACTGACCGGCTGCATGCATCATCAGGTATTGACCATTAGCGGTAAATCTTGTAAACATCCGAAATGAATTTATTCATAGAATTCTGACACACCTCTGTCAATAAAAAAATCCCGCATCAGCTCTCTGAAGAACAGTTAAAATGCAAATCGTAAGTCACGCAGACGTATCCCTCCCCCCCTGGAGAATCTCGCGGGCAAATAAAAAAAGCAACAATAAGAGCCTCTTCCCCCAGAATACACGGGCATCCTCCGCTATCAGAAACAATAATTTCCAAAACAATTGCCTTCTCGCCGCTGCAACGAGAGAGAGAGAGAGAAAAAAGACACTCGCTCGTCGAACAAAACGATAAAGAAGCATGTCGAATGACTAGTAGTAGAGAGCAGCTCTTAGCGAATCCCCCCGCTCTTTTCTCTCTCTCTCTCTCTGCGGTGTGTGTCCGAGGGTGTCCTTGAAGCGGGCGGGGTCGTCGTCACTCTCGGCAGCGCGGGTAAACGACCATCGGAAAGCCATGTGTGTTACCAGCCAAGAGAGAGAGGCACACTGTATACGTATATACGTATATACCTCGTGCAGGTTCCCTCTCTCTCTCTCTCTTTCTCGCTGATAGCACCGGACAACCAGAACAAAAATATATACGAGCCGAGCGCATCTATTGCACCGGCCGCGAGAGAGCCAATATGCCTGGCTTTACAGGTGTTTTATAATACGTTGCGCTTTAAGAGGCTATCGAACTCCGATTCTCTCGTCGTGCCAAACCTCTGCTGTTGTTGCGGACGACAGCTCTGTCTCTGGCTCTAGCGATGCACTTGCTTATGCGTGAAGATTTTGATAAAGGATTTATCTTTTATACAAGTTTATGCAAAATTATTAGGTTACAGCTATAACTTCATTACTGAAGTCACTCGACGGAATGTTTCTGTCGTTCTCTCATTACAAAACCATAAATGTTCAGGGATTAAATAACGACCAACAGTATAGCCCGCAGGGTGTAACGCGATTTTCAAAAACCACTTGAACGTTATTCTAATTTGAAAAATAAATAATTGCGTGTACAACATCACTCGCTCCCCTTTTTCAAAGCCCCAGGCTTGATGCTGTTCTAACTTGCATGTGTTCGCTCCTTGTCAGAAACTACCTGGAAACTACTAATCACACGGACTGATGCCGACGGCATCGTGAGCTACGAGGAGCGAAACTTTAATCGTTTAGCGTGCAATCATTTATTTTTTCAAATCTCTGTAGCGATGATATTCATTTTTCTAAATAATACGATATAAATAAAAACATTATACACAGGCATTCTACACCAAAGCACAAAAGAAAAACCCTAATAGTTACAAGGTAGTCGCGAGAGTCGTATAAAAGGAGCTACTTCTCGATCTCGACAACCTGGAATCCCCAGCGCCCGCTTATGAAAAACAAAAGCTGAATCGGCGCTCGAGAGATATGAGATTCGCCGTGAATTTATGCAGGAATAAAAGAGTCGTGCGATATGACGAGAAAATGCTGTGTGTCCCCTCGCGCAATATGTTTCTCTCTTTCTCATACCTGTATATATATCTATATATGCTATTCGAGACAAAGAAGCTCAGGAGAAAACGACAGCCGTTGAGAGCGAAAGCGGAAACGCGACGGGTTTTGTAGGCTTCGCGGTCGTTTCTCGCGAAAATTGGAAATTTCTCTGCTATATGCAGGATTCTCGGTCTGAATAAATAATATTATTTGACACTCTGATAATCTACAGAGAAGAATTTCTTATATTCAGCTGCAGCAGCTACGTTTCAGAAATAGCAGCAATATACCCTCGAAATATCAAATTAAAAATAACGCGTTGCCAGCGCTGCTGCGTATATATATACACTTACAACAGCAAAAAAGAGCTCTCAGCCGAGCTGGCGTCGGTGAAAAAGTAATGAATAGCGTGTTCTCCAAGGAGTAGGTGTCCTTGACTGTATGTATACACGTGTAAAGTCCGAGGCGCGAAGATACACTCGGCTATAGCTATATAATGAGCTAAATCCATTACATCGTCAGCCCGGTATATAGTATAACACGCCCTTCTCTCTCTTTTGCGATCTGCATGCGCCGCCCTCGGGCTCTGCCGTCCGCGTTTCATGAATTTTCACGTAGATTGAAATCCATTCCCCGGGAAAAATGACAGCTCGATCTCGTGCAATCAGGGGCGCTTAATTAAAGAAAAATGTCGAACTTAATACCCTCGCACGTCGCTTACTCGTAAATTGCCCGTATAAGTATATCCCTCTCTCGTCATCGTGTTTGCGCGTTGCGCAATAAGTCGTACCTTCACAAACGAGATCACACGAGAATCTGGTTTGCCATATGTATACCTATACCTGATACGCAGCATATGGCGCCAGGCGATTGTCAATTAAAATTTTTAGCGCCACGCACACGCGCTATGCGATGGATTGGTAATCGCGCGGTAAATATATATATATATATCCCTTTTTCTCGGCTCGATTTTCCTCCCTCGTGGGAACCGGCCACTTATCTGCTCGCGCGTGGACGACAGGGCACTATTAGCCGACTATTAACGGCGTTTCGCTTGTTCCCGCGGCAGCGCTCTTCTTCCTTCCTGTTTCTTCTTTTCGCCTGACTCGCGTCGCAGCCGTTTTGTCGTGTTGCTCTCGCTCTTCTTCTCCGGAGACTCTCCCTGCTGCAGCCCGCCGGCTTGTATTATATACCTGTATATATATACGCTTCTATAGCCTGTTTTCTCGCGGCTTTCGGTGCATGTAGCTCGGCTTGTTTACTCATGTTAATTAGACGCGAGCGCGAGCCCTGTATGCTTGTGTCTCGCTGTGTATATGTATAAGCCATGTGTCGCAAAAATTTGAATAAATTAATGAGACTACTTCCATGCACTTGTTCGTGCATGGCCTTTTTTTCTCTCTATAATACACGGATAAGAGCGTATTCTGGCGGAATGAGCAATTTCGCGTATACAATTACATGCGAGTAGCTGAGAACACTCCGAGTTCGCTTTTTAGCGTTACTCTCGGATGATGTAAATTTGTTCCATCGTCTATTTTAATTTACATTTTCAGAGGATAAAAAGGAACATGTCCCGCGAGGAAACGCGGAGCTCGGCGCGGCTCATATTTTCTGCTCGAAGACGATGGAAATTTACGAGCGCATGCAGCAGGGTAAACGTCCTGACTGATGCATGCGCGACGTATCGGCCACTTTCAATGGAAATTTTCATTCTCCTGCGAACTATATAGGGCGACGGCTTGATGAAATTTTCGCGGAATAGACGGACGAGATCCCCTCTGCAGTGTGTACGAGTATTATATACGCGAGTATAGATTCGAAATTGGATTTTTCAAGAAAATTCATAATCGAGCACAACGAGAGTATAAATATATCCATTCTCGTTACACACGAACTCGCACGTCAGTTCGGAAGAAAGTAATAACGTTAGGTAACAATGAAAAAGCTACACGATTATCTCATCAGCCGCGGCGTTCATGTATATAACGAGTCATCTCATTAAGCCAACGTGTATCTCGGACGATTCGAGGAAAAAAAAGAAGACGAGCTGTGTATATATTTACTTGTCAGCTCGCTCTTTCTCTCTCTCTCTCTCTCTCTCTCCCTTGTGCACCCGGAAATTCTCATGCGCGCCATCAGGAAGAATATTGCGCAAGGGCAAGGTCAGAGCTCTCTCTTTCTCTCGAAAATTCACGCTGCACCTGCGCTCGAGCTTTACGACGATTTCACGCTGCGCGACTGTACGCGCTGAATCGTTAAACCGAGAGCGCGAGTAAAAGTTATTTCGCGGGAATGCTGCGCGCAGGTTTAAAAGTGCAAGTGCGCGCGGCAGCGATGAAAGTTCGCGAATGTAAGGGGCTCGTAAAGAGCTTGGTATATAACATTGCATCAGCAGAGAGAAAGAGAGAGAGAGCTTCAAGCTGTGACACGATTTTTCTCGGTTTGTCCTACAACGCGACGCCGCGGCGTGTAATATATACTTGCTTGCCTCGGGGAACTGCTTATAATTGGCTGTGAAATATGCATAACGCTGCAGTTTTTTTGGGGTTGGCAAGTATATTTTTAGCCGACGAGGTGGTTTATTGCTGGCAAGGCCTGTACACCGAATATATAAGATAATTCCAGCTCCATAAAAGCAAAGCACACGAGCAGCTTCATCTTCCAATTGAATAATTCACAAAAATCACTCGACTATAGAGCGTTTCATAAAAAAAAGAAAACAAAGCCAGGCACAAGAGCACCGTGTCTAGCGGCTAAAAAATGCAGAGAGCCACCCGCACAGCAAAGGCCAAAGTATCGCGCACACCCAAGGGAAGACAGCCTCACACAAACACACCTATATAAACCTGTAAGCAACGCTGTGGCAACTCCCGCATTCCGTATGCAGTTTGTTGGAAGAGAGAGAGAGATAAACCGCGCGAGGGACTAATCGATCTCGGCTATATACGCAAGGATAAACCTCCGCTCTCGTCTCTCGGCCTTGAGAATTTGCCATGTTGATTATTCGCCTTTTCTTTTCCGCAGTAGAAGCAGCAACAGCAGCAGCAGCAGCTTATCGTCTCTCTCCCTCGCGAGATTCCATTTCACCGCTCTATGCGCATCGACTTTCATATGCGATCCTTTCCTTCTCAGCGTCGAACTACTATTTTACGACGGGGATGCGCTGCTGCGTGTATATATACCAGAGTCACGCATACGTTGCGTCGAGGGATTATACCGATTCACAGAGCGAGCTTTACAATAAAGCACACCGGCCGAGAAATTCCGCGAAACGATGCTGCTTCTTCTTGGCTGTTGTGCATTTTTAAATAAATTTCAATCTTTCGAGGATTTGCCTCGCGTTATTATGCAAAAAAAAAAAAAAAAAAAAAGAAATCGTCCGGAATTAAAAATAACACGAGAGATCGCAGTGTGTGAATATATATATATATAATATACGTATCGCTTAAATCATCACGCAATCAACTCGAGCAGCAAGGAAAGTATTTATCCGAAGCGAACTGAGCTTAGAAATAACGAGGGTGCACGCGCATACTTGGGGTAATAAGCTCAGCGCATTAAATACGTCTAAAGATGATTTGGCGGCAATTTGAAATTGTTAAGGCTGGCAAGTGCTCTACCTGCATCCCCTACATACACTACATATCCCGAGAGAGAGAGACTGCGCGCATAGGAGCGTTCGATAACTCATCGAAGCGCGTCGGTGCGAGAAGCAGCAGCAGGTATATAAACGCGGCGGCGGTCCAATGCAAATCCCTGACTCGGTTACGAGGCAGCGGGGAGCCGTTTGCGGCGCGAACTTTGGCAATCTCGCGAGGCCGTAAACTCCCGCGGGGACCGTAACTTAACGAGCCTGCACGCGTGCACTTAAAACAGCGCCGGGAAAACGCGCCGGAGCCAACAGTCGTTTATGTATATGTACGCCAACTTCGACGAGTGCACCTCGAGCCTCTGATATACCGCGCGAGTACTATAGTCTCGAATTCTCTACGGGAATCGATGCGCTGAATTTAATTTCCAGGTCTGTGTGCGGCTTGATTTTATTGCGAGACTTTCCGATGAAATTGCCGAGAAACGGTGTGCTTATTGTCAGAATTTTATTGAACGATGATGATGGATGTCTGAACAATGCCGATTTACACTACTGATGTAAGATGCTTTTTTTCAGTATTGTATGCGAGAAATTTAAATACCTCTAACGCATGATATAAGACTTTTATACAGATGAGTTTGAGAAAGGTTCAAGCTCCGGTGCGATTAGCTAATAGCACGCCAACCGTGTTTACCTCGGCAAAAGGCAGTCGAACTTGTAATATTTCGCTGAAAATCGACTTTTTCGCCGGTCTTCCAAGAAAGCCAGTAAAAAGTCTCGGCAAACGAGGCGCGAACTTCGCCGTCCCTGATGTTTGCCAGCGCGCGGTACCGAGCAGCTAACCGCGTAATAATTAGCGCGGCAATGAACTCCAGACACACAGCGTCTGACTCGGTCGCGTAGGAGCGCGCAGGTGTGCGTATATGCACGGCTACTACTATCTTTCTCGCGCCTGTATATAGCAGCAATTTACTCCTGCCTCGTAGGAATGCGCTGCTGCCGATACAACACGTACTCGTCGGTGGCGACGAAGACGACGACGACGACGACGGCACGGCTGAGAGTAGTCGTCGTCGTCGTCGTTCTTGCATAGTTTCACGGCATTAGCTTTGAGCGGACACGTTCCGCGCTCTAGGAGAGTGCAAGAGAGAGAGAGAGAGAGAGAGAGAAAGCCTCACGAGCGACGCTTCCGAGAAAGAGACGCGAAAACCGCCCATCGCCACTACTCCTTTATCTCTCCTCTCTCGCTTCCTCTCTTATTCCTCTTCTTATGTGCCTATGAGGAAGGGCGCACGCATTGTGCGCTCAAGTTTGTTTTTCTCTCGACAGGCAGACTGGGCCTTTGTCGTGTAAGATGTCGCCGATTGGTCGACTGATTTGACTATCGAGTCGATTTATTTGATGCTTTCTCGGAGAGATTGCGTAAATAGTCTTGCGGGTAAATGAACTTCGAGTGTTAATGACTTACCCTATTCTCGTTATCAGCTTGCCGTGGACGTGCAGATACGAGGTGACAAATCGCTTGTTGAGCTGAAAATAAATCAATTTTGTAACTTTTCTGTTGCGATATCATTTTGAATGAATAAAATAAATGATTATTTCCTCGTTAAATAAACATGACGGATTCTAATAAATGACTTTCAATCACTGCAATGAAACGATTTTTTTTATTTTTCTGGTATACATACCTCAACACTAGATAATTGTGCCAGATCCTCCAGTTCACTATCACCAAATCTAGATTCAGTGGAAGTCGTTGCCGATGTTGTACGCCTCATTCGTTTTCCACCAGGATGAATCCAAATTTCCCTTCGGAGACCACCGCCAACGAGATTAGCACCTTCCTTTTCTTTCATTCTCGCTCTTTCTTTTGACTCACGTTCCTCTTTACGTTTTCGCTCCATAGACTCGTACTGGAAATAAATTGCCATACTTTTAAATGATTACTATTCTATTCATGCATACAATAGCTACATATTGCGTGCACACAGTACAAGACAACAATTTCATTGCACGGTTTTCTGTCTTTCAGTAAATTCATTGCTTAGACCCTGAAAGTAGTACCTACCATATATAATGCAATCATTTATGTTACCAAATAAGATATAATAATCAAATAATAAACATAGAATTATACATAAATATATGTTCCTATTAATACCACAGAAAGAACTATTATCCTAAAATAAAACTGTTGACAAATAAATTTTAATGAGACTTATGGTACATTCGATTTGGATGTTACAATTTATAGAAAATCTACATTAACAAAACGAGTTTAACTCAAATATGAAATAAGTAATAAGTGCAGCAGTTATTTATATTTAGTTAACGAAAACTTCTTAAAACCTCATTAAAATTCATTTATTGTAAAAAATATCGTTGCTATAAAAATAAAAAAATACACATTTATAAAATCTTTACATATAACAACATTTTATTGTAGCGATTATCTACGAAAACTTTGTACGACGATTTTTTATAGCAAGCAAATCTAAACGATTGCAATCTGTTTGGTTCTATTTTCAGAGCATTAAACTTTACACACGGACACACGTTCAAATAAAATGCTTCATCTTTTCCTATTTAATATACATTATTGTAAGAACAATAAGAAGAATATTGAAAATATTTTGTACATTTTTAAAACTATTTATTAACAAAATAAATTGTCTGTATGCATTGAATATATTAGCTTTTTCTACAGTATAGTAAACAAACTCTAAGTAGCCATTCGATTAATATGAGCTAACCACTGAACCATTACAAGCTTAAGATTTACATAAAAGAATAAAACCTGGCACAACTAATGAATTCGAAAGTTTGCTTGCCATGAAAAGACGTGAAAATCAAATTTGCAGTGCATAAGTAGAAAACTATTGAAATAAGTTTGAAATGAAATACTCTGAAAGTTGCATAATATGGCAGACTAGATAAGCTTGCTAACATATAAATAGTCTCTAGAGCCATGAAATGATTGGTGAAGAATTCACATCAAGTACTAAACTTTACTTACATAATGTAGATACTGGCAGAGACACAAAATTAAAATATTATTAAGGATTTTTTATAAATAGAAAAATTCAATCTTAATATTGATGCCAGACTACTTTACGTACCTTCTTCCTATTTTCATCGAACATAGTAATTAGACTTTCACGAGCAGATGGGAAAGGATTTGAAGCCATCAAAGATCGCATGTAATAGTAAACTGCATCCAATTTTCTTCTCTGAAATGATCGAAGATAAAATTTAAATCAGATTAAAAATCAATACGATTTGTTATCGGAGAAAATTTAATAAAAATTAGCTTACAGCATAAGTCGCTAGTAGTGCTAATTGACTGTAAGGTCTTCCATTTTTGGGATTTATCTGTTGTGCTTTTAAATACCACCTTGAATCAAACATTTTTACTTGGTTATGTAGGAGTTACGCATTAAAAAATGTTTTGTTTAAATGAAATACTCACTGTCTTGATTTGCCGTAATTTACCGATTCATTAGCTAGCTCCTTATACCTGGACAAATCACCCAAAAATAATAAAATTTTTTGGGTACTAACTAATGCTAAACCCAAAATTCCAAGCCCCTTGGGGGGTACGGTTGACGTTAGATAAGTATCGATTTTAAAATTATAGGTGGTTTCCAAGACTGTCAGCAAGTTCGTAAAATATGCCGTTCCTTCTTCTATTATTTTTAGTAAAAGTTTCTTGTATTGCTCTCGAAGTTCTGTATCTTCTTTAGGAATCGGTTTCCTTAATATTTCTATAATATTATAAAATACGATCTTCCAAAAATGTTGCTCTATATTTTCAGTCTGACAGAATTTAAGATCAGTAGTAAGTAAAGTTTGTAAACATATTAGGTGGAAATTGCGTATGTTAGCTATCACTTCCCAATTTGAAATTATGCTACCTAAACTAAGATAGTACAGTAATTCTAAATCTGCTCGTTCAATATCCAAAAGTAAATGAGGATCTTTTGCTGATCGAAAACTGAAAAATTTTAGGTATAAGTTAGGTTAAATTTGTGAATAAATGATACTTTGAAATGTAAGAATTTACCTTTCAGAGCATGGATTATACCAAGGAGGGCTTAAACTGCTAAATTGATCTGAATTGTGAGGCATAGACATATTATCTGTAAGTGTACTTTGAAAACCATGATGAACAATTGGTTGCATGCCAGAATGAGGCTGATATACTGGAGCACTAGCGGTTTGGACGGGCACTTCATTATCTCTATAGGATCAATGAAAAATAAATTAGTATACCAAGTAATAAAAAAAATTATAAACAAATGTAAAAACAAGACAAATAATCGTATTTGTAAGCATTCATATTTATAAGTATATTTTCTATGCTGTGGTAGAGCTATTTGAATAAATTACCTATGTTGATGATCAACTCTACTTCCTGGTGAAGTAATTATAATCGGTTTAGTTGGATTATTAGGATCAAACAATGTTCTTTTTTGTTGTTGTTGTTGTTGTCTAGATGAAGTAGCATTAGACGTTAGCTTTGTTTGGTCTGGTAAAACTAGAACACCTGGCGGTTGAGAATTTGTGTGTATTGTCGGCGATTGCCGATGAATTGAACTAGGACCAGAATTGATAGCCGACGTGGTATGCGATAAAGGAGTTCGACGACCATCGTCCGATTCGCAAATAGATGTTCTACCGGTTCGCCAATTTTCTTCAATATTTAAAGATCCTCTCATAGAACTATACACAAAACGATCAGGTTACAGGCTACACTTATAAAATGTTTTAAAAATTAATTGCTAAATACCTGTTCCTAAAGTAGTCATCGGGACCCCGGCTGCCTCCACGGTAATTTCTATCTTTGCTAGTTTCTCGACTACGATGAGAAGCATTACGTCTTCTGTTATCAAACCGTTTGACGCCACTGCCACTAGAACTATTTTTTTGATTATTATTGTAATTATCATTCTCTCTATTTTGTTGATTGTTTTGACGCTCCCTGCTACTTTCTTCAATCTTATCTTTGCTCCTAAATGGAAAAAATATATTTTTTAAATCTTAATATAAGCAGTATTTTTCATAGATAATAAGTATAATTTTCGCCATACTTGTCTCTGCCATTACGCCTTGACTTTTTCTTTCTAGAACTTTTACGTCCACTACTTCTGCCACCAATCGGCTGATTAATAGGTGCATTTGCATTTTCGCGTAAACTCATTACTGATGAACTACGGCTCATTTGCTCTGCTTCTAACCTTTCACTTAATTCTACTTCTTCGTACCAATCCTGAAAATAAAATATAAGGTTGGTAATTATTTAATGAACCCAAGTATTCAATTCAATAAGTTGTAATAAAAAAGATAATTACCAATGTTACTTCAGTCTTATCATTAGGCACGGGACTACAAGGTTCACTTTTTTCAGGACTTATATTTGATATTTGCTGAGGTTTTGGTTTTTCTTGTACAGTATTAGTTTCAATTAGATTATTATTTACTTTATGCCTAGAAAATAAAGTAAAAAAACACTAAGATATGTCCAATAACGAATGAAATGATATTTAAAAAAATGCAGTTACGGTTGATGAGAAGAACGTTGTGAATTAGGTGGAGGCATTGATTCTCGCCTATGACTATCAGCAGGTGACTGACATCTATTAGTATTGGAACGATACAATCCCGGTGATGAAGCTGGAGGTGGCATTAGCTGACTGTCAACGCGACTTAGACTCTCCATACTTGTGTACATAGTACTATTACTTCCGCGCCGATCGTAAGACCTAAATTGACACATTGAAAATTAAAATTTGCCAAAGAAAGTTTTGTACCTTGTACATTTAATTTCCAATTAATTACCTGTTCATGTATTCTTGGCTAGGAGTATGTGATCTTGAACTTGGTGCAGAATACTGATCGGGTGTGACAGGTCTGAAAACTGCTGGTGCTTCTGATTCTTCTGATCTAATTCTACCTCTTCCCCTACTTCTGGTTGGAATAGTATTTGACCAATTGGTTTGAGGTGGTACTGGACCAGTTGGGGGTAAATTCTGCATTGTTTGTGAATGTTGCATAGCAGGTGGATAACGAGGTGCTGAACCCTTTAACATAAAAGATATTAGAATGCTTGTCTTATTTAAATAGAAAAACTTTAATTAAGGACAAATAATTATCAATAAAATGGCATAACATTCTTTAAATAATACCTAACTTTATCCTTGTTAAAAATGTGTAATTATTCCATTACCTGAATAATAAGAGAACTGCCATCCCAAGCCTCTTCTGAAGTTGTACCAATGGAGCTGTTAGGTTGTCCATGTTCTCGGATATATTTAGCCTGCAGGCGAGGTGGTAAAGTTTCTAGTTTTAAACTTTTTGGCATTGTGATTTCTTTAACACCACGTTTTCCAGAAGGCGGCTTTCCCTGAAATTTATCCGGATATCCTGCAGTAAAAGGTTCAACACTGCGTGTATCTCGAATGCGATTTGAATCATTTACATTTTTTGGTGGCTCAGAACCCTTTTAAGATTAAAAACAATTAATTTAAATAAATTCTACTACAAATGTATTCAAGTATAAAATTTTTATTTGCATTTGACTCACTTGTCTAACTTCTCGTGGATTATCTCTGTTACGATTACCAATATTTCTATTTGATGGTTGAAATGCTGGTGTGAAGTGTTTTGAATGATCGTCTCTTCTAGGATCATCTCTCCTTGGATCATCATTTCTATTTGATGGTTGAAATACTGCTGTAAAACGTTTCGAATGATCATCTCTTCTACGATCATCTCTACTTCGATCGTCTCTACTTCGATCGTCTCTACTTCGATCGTCTCTTCTTTGATCATCTCTTCTCTGATTATTCCTATTTCGATCATCTCTCCTTTGATCTTCTCTCCTCTGATCATCTTTACTTCGATCATCTCTGTTTCTATTTCTGCCATCATTGTGGTTTCCTCCAAAGTTACTAGAAACATTTCTACTAAGAAAACTATCATTTCGTTGACTACGATTTGATTGACAATCCCAATCTCTACTGTCTTCTCTAGGTCTTTCACTATCTTTATCCCAATTATTTTGAAGTGGAGGTCTAAAAAAGTATATTGTGCATGAGATAAAAATAAATATTTGAACTAGAATTTCACTTGTTTACAATTTTCAATTGTAAATAATGAAAAGTATAAAATAAAGTTTTTCTTACCTATTATTAGCTACTTCCTGCTCTGCCATGGCTTCTTTTACTTTTTTGGGTACATAACGTTGTTGTTCTGGTTTTTTATTTTTTTTCCTTGAATCATTTATTGATGAATGATTGTTTTTAGACGTGCTTTGACCATGATCATCTACATGGTTTCTGCAGTTAACATGAATATCATTTAACTTTTCACTTATGCTATCAATCGGATGTGGTCTAGAACTATTTTGTGATTGATTTGGATTGTTAAACTGAGTTGGTTTCAAACGATCTTGAATAGAAGACATTCTTGGTCTATCTTGAGAATTATTTTCATCAAAATCTTCTGGCCTCCCAGATTTTCTTAAGGGTCCACTCCCAGGCCGATAAAGTGCTCGAGGTGGTGCTTTGCTACCTCCACCTCGCATTGCTGTTAATTTATCTTGCTCCAATTTGAAATCAGCTGAATTATCTGAAAAATTACACAACATATAACAATGCGTTAAATGAATTGCAAAAGTTGTCAAAAGCGAAAAAAAACATGACGACAAACAAAAACCAAAGAAAAACTATTGTTAGAAAACAAACAAATATGTAAATATATTGTATTATCTTGTATTTTTTCAAATCTAAAGATAAATCAAAGAATGGTTATTCAATACAACTATGCGATTCGGCGATGGCAACAGTAATACTATACTAGAAACGATAAGATCCGGATACTGTTGTGACTTTTTTGCAACAAAAACATTGCGATCCCGACGTTATTCAGCGACGTACCCTTGTAATGCAGAGCCGCGAAAACAAAGGGAATTAACGTTATGTAATGCGGAAGCAAAAAAAAAAAGAAAAAACAAAAAATCTATCGATTTCCCGCAACAATCAGCGACGATTCGCAATAACAACTATTTTTATTCGAGCAAAATTCGCGTTTCGGAAAAGTCACTCACAGGCTTCCCGCGGTTCGTCGGTGCCTCTCGGGCTTTTAGGTTAGCTTCGCTCTCGGGAGGTTAGTTTTTGTCGGACTCACGGAAAAAAGTCGCGGAATCGTTTAGGGTAATCAAACCCTTGCGCCCTTCTCGCGTTTTCACCGGCTCGATTAAGCCGATTCGACAATTAATGCTAGCGTCTATTTACGAGAAAGCTTTCTTCATTCTACCTTGTGAAATCTCTCCCCACTTTCTGCGTCCTTTGTCGTGGTTCGCCATATTGAAATACGTACAATTCCCGTCAAAACTTTTCAGGAAGGTCAAGAGACTTCTTGCGCGTTTTGCTTCTTCCTCTCTAGCGGTTTCGCTGCAGCTGGCAGGCTGGCAAGTCGCGAATTTCGCGATGCCAAAAAAGGGACGATGCCCTTTGATTTTTCATCGACGTCTTCCGATCACTTTACATTAAAATGTACTAGCAGTACTAATGGGATTTGACACGGAGTGTACTACTTGCTTATGCACTTTTCAATAAATTGCATTATTTTCAAACGTTCATTGCATCATATTATTTTAATCGTGCTTACATCAATATATTTTTTATGGCAAGCATATATATACATTAAACTACCTATTTTTAATATTATATGTCAATGTTGTCATCGCAAATATATGTATAATATGTATTGTATGTAATATGTTGTAATTATGTAGTATGTATACATAAAAATGTTATATATAATTTACCTATTAGATCTCTTACATTAGCTTATATATGTACATACATTAGGAAAATAAATATAGCGGATTTATACTTTTTAATTATTTTTTTTTTAAGTCTTAAATTAACGAAGTCAATGATAAATAAATCGTTCATGACTATAACTTGATATAATAAAAAATTAAATATTTTTTATAAAATAACAATAAATATTAGTCCAACTTTATTTATAACTGATCTCTACTGTACGTTTGAAAATTGCGCTAGTACAGGTATAGTACAATATATTTTATTTCTATTGTCAAAAATAGTCAAAATGTTAGTAGTCTATTGTAGTTCAAACTATTGTAACATATAATATTATACATACTATCGAATTTTGAAACTGTGTTTTTAGAAAAGCTATAATAAAAGAACATTCATTGAAAGAATAACCTTTGTTCTACGGGTCATATATTATTAATTATCATTTATAAAATCGCGCTACTCAAAATCATGTCCTAAAGACGAATGAACGAACGAACCTGTTTTTATAAAGATACTGCAATACCTGTAGATACCTGTATATTAAGGGAAATTTGGTAGATATAACCCATAGACGTACTAGAACGTCTATGACAAGCCTACTGCTAGTATCAGAGATGAGTCAAATTGTCTATGTTACAGCTATATGCTAGTATAGTTAAAACTATGTTAAGTGACTCAGACGCCCTCTCAGTAACAATAGCGGACAAAACTGGCAGCTTTGAAACGTGCCTAAGTATAGCTGTTTAAACGAAAGCGCTATGCCATGCATATGTAGGTGCAGTAAGACGAACACCTTATAT
>UCOJ01000896.1:0-56778 GCA_900474305.1 Cecidostiba fungosa | reverse complement strand
ATATATATATATATATATATATATATATATATACTTTGGTTGGCAGCATTCCATTTCTTTCTAGTCTACCCCGACCGTCGAGCTTTAACAAAGTTAGGAGCGAGCCTCTTAAAGCTATGAAAGGGTGATAACCTTTCGCCTGCGCCTCTCGCAGGCTCACCTGCGAGCTAGTTGCATTGCCACCGCGTGATTTGTCATCATTGCCCCCTACGTTTCAATTTCGTCAGAGCCCAAACTGTCTCCGAAAAATGAATACATTAATAGTAATAACATCAAAAATAAGGCAATATGCTTTTTGGAATTAACTTTTTTAATGGTGTTTCTCGTAATTAAACAATATTGTATGTATTACAAGATCCACAGTAAACTTTTGGATCGCAGTGACAGTTTATATACGTAAGGGTTCGAATACAGCAACTGGACTTTCCCGCGAACCTACATAAATCAGAAGCATTGCCACTGAGAGGTAGTACTACGGCGACTGAACAATATCCCTTTGGAACGAGGTAGTGTGTATGTAGTAGATACCCCGAGTTCCGTGAAACCTTTTGTTTCACTCTGCGTTCTTTCCCCGAACACTTTAGCGACTACAACGGATCTTTGCTGGAAAGTTCGAAATTGAATATTTTCTAGAAGAAACATTGGTATAAGAAATTTATTCATTCGTAACCGATGGAAGGTTACGAAGTTTGTTAAAATAACAATTCAATCTTTTCAACAGCTATACCTTACCAAATAATTAAGAATAAACTATTAAAATTGTATGAATTTTAATGATACTGCCTGGAGCGATAATAAAACGGCTGAAGATAGTTATAGATATTTTGAGTAGTCAGGAAGCTTTCAAAAATCTTGTCTGCAATTTCCTTCATCGCATCAAATCTAAAAGCACGAATCTCGAGCTAATTGCACTGCTATATAGGAGGGTGTGGTGGAACTATACACTGAGTCGCCTTGATTCGCTTACCATGAAATTTTCTAGTCTCGATCGAGCCAAAGCAGAAGAAACCTGTCTCTAACCCAGACCATAGTAGAGTGATTGAGCTTTACGAAGTAATTGTGGGAGTCCAAGATCTGTGCTGTCTCATTCGCTTTCAGGCTGCCGTAGCAGATCTTCATCTGGTCCGATATGATTTATTTTTATTCGAAAATTTAAAGTTATTGTTCGATAAATTATTTATTGGGATGATCCTAAAAGTACAGTCGAATAATTCAAACGTATTTTAGTGCTCAATTCGATCTTTTCATTCACAATTCAAAGTTATGCGAAAAAATACCATCATAATAAATTTCATCTAAATATAAGGTAACTTTATCCCACAGCAGATACTCTAATGATCAAATCTGATGATAAGACTAACGGACGGGTATCACATTACTCAAAACGCTTAGTTTGATATCGTAGAAAAAAATTCTTAACAATATATAATTTGCAAGAAACTTAAGAGTAAATGTAGTAAATTTAGATAGCAAGCCTGTAAAAGAAGACAGTCTTTTGGTGCTTCGTGATTGCGTGTAAGTGGTTCACTTGCTCGTGAGAAATACACGCCAGTGAATCGCACGATAAAGCACGCTGTAACCTAATGTGAGTCAACGCTTCCTCGTTGTAACGGTACCTGCGCTATTAGTATCATCGCTTCATACATTTCAAACATAAATACCAAACATGTACATCACAAGACTTACTTTCAAACGAAAAAGCAAAAAAAAAAATACATTTTTCCTCGAACGATTCGACAAATCGATCAGTACCTACCATTTGTCAACCGTTACATTCTTCTCGGCCACTATCCTGTTTTTGCTCCACCTCTTCGGCGGAAACGGTAGCTTATTCCCTTGCCCCCCTTCTCTCTCTCTATCTCTCAGTATATCCCTTTGGTCTTTGAAGGATGGCTGGAAGGATAGCGCAGTGAGAACCACTGAGGACGTGTACCGGTTGTTCCACTCATGGAATGCGGATCGTAGTGCCGATGTGTGCGCCCGTTAGTGTGGGTGATAGTTAAGGTAGAGAGAGAGAGAGAGAGAGAGAGAGAGAGAGAGAGAGAGAGAGAGAGAGAGAGAGATATCAGTACTACTTACCGAGGTTGCAGAGCGGGCGAACTCGGCTTGACATGTGGCTACGATCGAGTAGTGGGTATCTATATAGATATACGAACGACAGACTCTGGATGTAGGGCCGAAAGATACTGATGGTGAAAGAAGGATTGTTGTGGTTTTTGGATGGGTTTAATAGTTTGACAGGTTTACAGGTCAAATGGTAGCCAAAATTCATTAATTTATCGTATAATGTACTAGATATACACTCTTCTTTTAAAAAAATTGCATTTATAGCTATTGAATGGGTATGAAATATGGCCATTGATTCTATTGATAGCATATTTAGATACGACTATATATAATAGAGTAACTATATAATATATATGGAAAATAAAAATTCTCAAACTGATCTCATTATTCCTTAAATCGTCTGGCAAAGATAGATCTCAAATGACAAAAGAAAATATCTAGGATGAAAAATAGAAAATCAATCAAAAGGTTGATCTACATGAGCATCGCCATTACAGCACACAGCAATCATCGTTATCAGCGTCGCATGTGCGCGCTTGCCCGTCGCGCGATCGTAGACACTTTATGTATTTAGAAAGCATTGTGTTTGTGTTGGGACGATCGCTATCAGTTCGTTTCATCCTCGGCAGCAGCCACAGTAGCGCCAGTGAGCCTCACTCTTTATTCAACCGTTCCATTCTCTCTATCTATCTTTCTTCCTTCGACTCTTCACGAGCGTTAAGATGCGCAGGTTCACATGACATACAACGGATCTCGCTATATGTATAGCATAAACTCGTAAAGCATATGTGGCGCACGAGATGCCGCACGAAAGAATACAGTATGTTGGAAAGAGCATCTGTAACTAGCAGATACACGCTCGCTAAAGGGGTCGTGGGGTCGATTCCCGGCCGGGGCACATTTAGGAAAATTTTCTATCTTCGAAACCTGCCGGAAAAAGAACTCAGACCCTTATCTGTACCGTGGAAGTAATCTACGACTACTGTGGAAACATACTCCGATGCTTTTCGGGAAAATGAAAATAATTAAAATTTGGATTTTGACAGAGTATCATAGAATTGTGACAGATGCATATTGTAATTAAAGAATTTAGGGCAATGTAACAAATGTTAAGCCAATAAAGAACCAAATTTATTATACAGTATGTTGGAGATGTTCATTTTTTGTAATATAATAAAGGATATTATTTAGTTTGAGTTTATTTTGGATGAATTGGTGTATTGGGGAAATTATACCACAAATTAGCAATACGTCAAAAAATATTTGTATTATTATTATTATATTTCAATAATTTTATTCGTCTCTGAATATTTGGGCTGACGTCATTATTGATTGACATTGCAAGTAGGCTATTTAGACCTTGTCATTGGCCACCTTAGTTACCTAAACTTCGTTTGGGCGCAGTAGATATGTATATACTATTTATAAAATAAATGCACAATTGTATTTAAGAAAGTAAGAAACATATTACCTAGATCTTGTCATCGGCTACCCTGGCCACCTAGTACTGCCACGGAACGCAGAGTATGCACTGGCAACCTCTTAATTCAAAAAGCTGGCAGTAGTTATCTGAATGTTGTAATATGTATATTATATGCACTCAAATGCATTTTGGTTTCGAATTCGATTTGAATTTTGGCGCCCTGGAAGTCTCGAGGATAAGAACGGAAGTATGGAAAAGAAAAACAATTTTTGATAAGTTATAAATGTTTGAAATTTTTTTGAAATTTTTTGAAGAGGTTAGGAATACCAGCAATTTTAAAGTATATAAGGTGGCAGTGCCTGCAGTCGTACTTTATACTTTCCTCGAGCACTACCGTACCCTTTGATTTCAATAAAAATTCTGCACACATCTTGAATTGAGTGTGAAATTCCGGTATTTTGCGCACGCTACACACTAACGAGAAATTGAATTTCTCACACCGTGTTATATTATATTGTTATATTCAGCATACATCTACTTTATTTTGTGTTTAGGGTTTGTTATTTGAATATAATGAAATCATTAATTACTTATATTATTTAAAATATTAGAAAAACCTGTTAAAACCATTTGTTATGACAAAAACAAAACAATATTTAGATAGAGAACTTTCTAAATACTTAACATTTATCGAATGATATTAATACTACCTATTCTGTTAGGTAAATTTCTAATGATTCCACTCCACAAAGCGATTTTTCGTTATACTCCGCGCAAATAGTTCATTGCAGCAATTTGCATGATAAAGAAGTATAAATAATGATTAGTGCAATAGGTTTACGTTGCAGCGTACATTATCAATTATTACTCTATTCTTGCGTAGACGAAAGCATGCCGTCCCATAATTTTAACATATTATATTTATAATATTCGACCAGTGCGTTTCTCAAAAATTGATGCTTAAAGTTGTTTGCATAGTTGATAAAAAAAGTTATTTTAACAAAGAAACATCTTTAATCATAGAATTATCTCCAAAATAAGCAAACCAATTGAATTTTACTTTAGTATATTCTACAGTTGGAGAAATATTGTGAATTTAATAATATCTTTAACTATTTTTTAAACCTTTTTTAAAACTATTTTTGCAGTTTTCAAAAATATCATTACTCAGATTTCCCAATAGAAATAAATTAAATAGTTAATGCTTCAAAAGATATTTTATGTAATGGACAGTTTTGATGGGCATTACTACAAAAATTCTAAATGGTTTCTATGTGCGACAGGATTATGGCCTTATTTAACTCAAAATCGGCGAATCAATAGATGTATTTTATTTTATGCAGTACTGATATCTGTGTCAATACCGCAGGTGAGATTTATTTATTTTCATAATAGTTAATAGAAAATTTGTTATATAATATAAAAGTAGATTACGGAAAAAATAATAACAGTAGCTGATATATTTCTTATACAAAAGTTAATTGTTTACTTATGAATATGACAATTGTATGAACCTAATAACACGGATTCGTACAAGTGATTTCGAACAACTTTTATGAGGTTAAATATTAAGCGTACAAATAAACTATTTATGTATCTGATAATTGAATAGATGGATAAAAAAACCTTAAATTGCCAAAAAAAGTATAAACTGAATTTGATTTTTATATATTTTTTGTAATCCCCTATAATACCTACTTAGAGTATGGAGTCTGTTCGAAGCCATAATTCACTATCCGTAGGATTCAAAGTCAACTGATGGACCAAACCAATTCAAATTTGGGGATATTGCTTGAAAGTACATTAGTTTTGGTATAAATACAGGGATTTGATTTTGAATACATAGAAAAATTTTGATAAGCATATTACTGATTATTATTTTTACCGCTATACAATAATTATTTTTTAATACATAAATTAAAAATACATTTCCTTTTATAATTTCCAAATCTAGATTATTATGATAATAAAACATTGGCAGAATTTTAACATTAAATTTGAAAATACTTGTGCATTAATGTTTATAACTGTTTGTATGTTAAAATACGCCATTACATACTCAAGTGCAAAAGAGGTATGTAAAATGGGGCTCTAGTTTTCAGATGATTCATTATTTAGATGCATGTAACTTTCGAATTTTTATAATACAATTCGCATTTTTTTGAATTGCGTAGTTTAGATCTTAAAAAAAGCAACAAATCATTATTTCGAAATAGGATAACTATTGTAACGGGGTTTTTGGCAGTCGTGAATGAGGAGACGTGTAACTCCCCGCCGTCGTGGCCCGCGCTTGTCGCTGGCGCCAGGGTCTCCCTCGGTGCGCAAATAATCAAACACTGAATTTAACTGTCTCTATGATACTATTGCTTATTTAAGTCAAGTCGAGCCAATGATTTTAATACAAAAAGGTTTACAAAAGAAGTATACACTCGCACGCTCGACAACTAATCGCGTTAGATGGATTCAATGCAGGCGAAGTTTCGGTGGCACGAAACCTCGCCAGCATTAAACGAAAATGTTCGCACGCACCAAAAATATCGAGTCGACTTACAACTTACTGTTGTGCTTCTCGTTGACGCTAACTGGCCAGTTGCTACCTCTGAGTCAACCTAGAAAAATGGGAGACGTCCGTCCCGTCCTCGGGCGGCTAAGGATGAACTATGAGATCGCTGTTCGCGAGGACACTTCGCTGATCCGCTCGTAACCTCCGTGCTCCAGGAAGCCCTCGATTTGGAACGACGATATGTGTATGCGAATGCGATGCGGGATATCAAGACTACGTCCGATCTCGATCACGACGCCCAATAAGCTACCTTTTCGGTCTCTTGCCAAAAATTCTCGCACCTATCCTCTAGCTCCTGCGTCCTCCCTTCCCTACCTGCTAATAGTCCCCTCTTGCCCAACTCGGACGTCGCGTGATGCCTTCGACGAGCCCGCGCTAATATGAACCGCGGAAGTCGTTAAGGGGACAAAAAAATATAGTAAACGATCTCTTCAGTTTTACACGTGCTTATATTGTGGGTATAATATTACACTTGTCATATCTCAACTGGATTGGTCAACAAATGATTGATTATAGTTCAAAAATATTTTATTCTGCGTAAGTACTGTTCACATTATACTATATTTTTGGATAAAAATTTATATATACGCAGCTTTGGTAGAAAATTAATACGTCCATATAACCAAGATATTAAGATATATATTTTATTATGTGAAATATTAAAGAATCAAACAATAGTATATTATGCATCGAGGGAATAAAGTGGGCTATATACTCCCTGCATGTAGGTTGTCGCCCGAGCAAAGTGAAGGCGACATGCATGCTAAGCACACAGTCCACGTTTTTCCTCGAGTTCAATATACGATTTTTTAAGACACCCTTCACAAAGTTCCTACTCGATCATCGCCGAGAAGGGAAAAAGAGCTATATATGTATTTCCTAACCTCACTCCAGTTCCCAGCGCCGCGCGCTGTTTGTGCCCGAGCCTAAGGCAAGGAAACATACTATACGAATTATCGGCTCAGTATTCTCATTATACGTATATAGTGGCACAGTCCTAGTCAGAAACATGTCTCAAGTTACGATTTCAGCGCTTTAATGAGATTATTCATTGTTTTTGAACGTTAATGTTCTGCAATATTATAATTTACTTCCTTTGTCACAAATTATTCAACTATACGATGATTTGAAATATCATTAACTTTTGAATTGATTTGTCACTATACTACTAGCTTAAAAAAGCCTGACGGTAATGCGATAAATAATGCCTACTCGACTCCCCGCTCCGACTCTCGCTTTCCTCCAATGTTCAACGTATATGTACAATCTTTTTATTACTAAATTTTCCGCTCAGAAGTTGCAGCGCGAGGGGTGCATTTACGCAAGGGTGCATTTGCATGCAGTCTTCCAATCTTAAAAATCACAGACTAGAGAGACCGGGGAATGAATCAAATGATAAAAGCATAAAAGAAGAATTCGCAGCGGATGGAGTTCTGAGGGCTTTAGTTTTATCTATAGGCTAGTTGACTTATATAAGTTTGCTGGCAGCGTGAGCTGCTCTCTTCCTCTCTCCGCGGCGGAATGTAACGCCACCTATCGGTGAGGTACCTACATATAACTCCCCGATATCTCTCCCATGTATAGCGGCGCCCCAGTCGTTTCTCGAAGGGCTGAATTTACGTTCACTGCAGTATACACACAGAGTATACACCCATACTCACGGTAGGGGGGATTTTTCCAACAAACTCTCCATAGCAGCGCGTCTCGACGCCGACAGTGTACAACATGCGCCCGTCGAGAGATCGTCTATATAGTTGCGCGCGGCTTATTCTCCTTTCGCTCGATTTTGTTTCGTTATATTTGTATCTCCTGCGCGCTCTCGCGCTTTTGTTTTATTGTCCTCAGCTCTCGGGGAATGTCTTTTTTATCCTACTCCGAGCCAATGCATTGTCTCCGCGTCGAACAAATTTCGTTCGCAATGTACGAGATACACCATCATATATATACACACACGTACTCCTTGTTTCGCGAAAATAAAAGAGGGGCGTATACACACGCGCTATTTAATAATGGATGAATTCTCGCGTGAATTTCTTGTCCCGATGCAACCGAGTGTGGACTCTACGTCGAGCGAAAATGTTCCATCGTTTTCATACTCGGTCAGTGATAAAATTCAAGCGTTTATTTTGAGAGAATTCATCATTATAAATATTGCGTTAAATCGCGCAAACTATAAAAGTACGGATGAGAAAGCAATAGAATCCGATGCAACAGCGACGCGAGAGTACCTATCGAGGCGAAAAAAAGAGCTCGCGTCAATAACATCTCTGTATTTATGTTATTGACAAGGAAATCATATCGACGGCCCCCGAGCGCTCGTCGGTGGCTCTCGTAATATGCGAGATTAAGTGCGGGCTTCTAATTATAATACGAACGCAAGCGGCTTTTCGACTTGAAAATTCGCCGGAACTTTCCGTATCAGTTAAATGTGAGAACATTATATTACCGTCGCAATATGTTATCCAATTATTCTTGCTTTTCAACAAAAATCGAAACTTCGCAACGTAATTTCTTTATAAAAATACATTTATACTAACGCGCTACTCAATAACACTTTCTTGAAAAAAAAAACCAGAAAAAACTCAATTTTCAATTCAACGTATATACTAAACACACGCCAACCAAAGCCTCATCAACTGCGGCAAAAAAATCCAGTCCCCAGCGATAATTGAGACGCGTTCCGTAATCGTTAACTATACCGATGTCCGCTCTCTTATCAGCACAGTATAGCCAAGTCGATCACTTCTCGCAGCTCTTTCTCGTAAATAATTAATGAAACCAGCTCATCACTCCTCCGACGTTTGTCGCGCGCATGCAAAAACCATACGCATATATCTACAATCGGTTCGAAAAAAAAGTAGCGACGGAGATGAGGAGGAAAAACAAAAGCAATTGAAGATTTATAAAAAGAACAATCGAGCACGTGTTGTGAGAAAGAGAGAGAGAGAGACGAAATTGGGAAGGGGGGATGTGGCAATGTCGATGATAAGAACAATCGGAGGAAGTCGTCGCGCTGAGCATTAATATGTATAAAGCGCTCGGCCACTGTATGCAAATATAGAGTCGCTGTTTTGCATGCGACGACACGCCGATCTGGACTTGAGAATTCGATGAACGCGACTACGTTGCAGGTGTAGGGCTCGCTTATAATATGGAGGATTATTCTTTTGATGCCGATTCTTGAGGGGTTGGCTATATCTAGGAGAATATCATGTTTTATTATATTACACAGGTTTACTAACTGATTGAGGTTTAATCTAATTAAAAATATTATTATAATTATTATCCGCATATGTTGATTTACACATTATTAAATGGACTTATTTTTTGCAGAGATTGTATTACGCACTCATCGGTGGGATTTCCAACATCGTTTTTGACTTCAAAACATGGCAGCAGATTCCTGTGATACCGTTTAACTTCAACTGAACAAAAAAAAAGACAAGGTAAAGGTCAATATACTCTATATTATATTCATAAAATACAAGCTCTCAATAAAGGAAAAACACAAAACCCAATTCCTCACTCCCTTTTAATTTATGTTAAACACACATCGCGCAACGTCACGTGCACACAGACAATATTCTATTTTTACCCGTCACGGAGAGAAACTCGGCGCGAGCTGAGCAAAAATCGCCCGAAGGTGCGAGAATACCCCGCACGATTAAGACATGCTACGAAGCCGGCATCATGAATCGCAGCTGCCGATACATATCTATCCGCATTGTCGAGGCCGATAATCTCTCCGAAAGAGAAGCCTTCTCGACTTTTTTTTTTATCGCCGGTTTATCGGTGCATACGACACGCGCCTGCCCGTGGATTCCTCTCAATGGAATGCCCTTTGGGATATCTGTATATATAGAAATAACCTCGGAGAAATTTGCTTTTCTCTCGAGAGAGATTTAGCTTTGTTTGCTTATCGAAAGTCGATTTCAATTTTCACGTTTTAAGTGTTTGGATACGTTTTCTGTAACCGAATTTTGTGAACTATCAGCGTTCGAGACTAATAAAGTTACAAAATATTTGCACGATAAGATTCGTAATTACAAAACACCGTTTTATCATCCTCTCCACTGCTAATAAATAAATATAAGTCAGTCGCTAATGAAAAGAACGCGTTAAAGATACGAGTCGCAGCTCTCCCTAATATCAGTAATCATTCTCGTTCATCCACACAATAATACCCCGCGAATCATTGAATGTCTGGAGCTATACATATTGTGTATTATATACGTATACGATGAATACAGACATTAAGAGGAAACGCATGCGGCGTATGTGTGTGTATATATGTCTGAGAAAGACTCAAGAGAGAGGCTGTGGAGCTTTTCAGCGCTCGGCTAATTCCAGGATTAACGGTGTAGGAGGAGATGCGAGGCTATCCCTCCCGTGACATAACTCGCACCGCGCGGCGGTATACGATATATCCCCCGTGGAATCGATTTCAGACCGAGACCACTGCAGCAGCTAAGAGAGAGAAGGTCTTCCTCTCTCCAGGCGATACCGCGAAATTTATGGCTCATCCTTCGACGAGCCGCACTTGGACTGTATAGGCTTTTGCTGGAGAGAAGGAGAGGAGCACGTATGCCCCATTTACGTGTGGTGGACGGCTGAGGATGGAGTTGTATAGTTGGTTGGGAAAAGTTGGGGAGTCTGATGAAAATTTATTTGTCGAATGCGGGGAATCTGATGATACCGTTAGGCATTCTTTTATTTAAAAATTGTTAGTCGATTTGAAGACTTTGATTCTTTTTCAAGATGAGTATATAAAGGATGCAGTATCGGACAACCCAACAAAAATGATCTGTTTCGATCGATTTGCCTTGTAGTTTCTACAATTGACGATCATTTAAAAATCGTCTTCAAAAGTGTCTCAGCAGTAATTACTGATGAGAACATGAATCACATCTAACTGTAATCAGAGACAATATTGCCTTTAAAAAGAATTCAATAGAGCAGTCGACACCAATAAGAGGCATTACAGCGTCACGGCTTTCAAGAAAGCCTTAACCCAAACTATCTCAATCAATCTTCCAATTCAACAATCCATTAGTTAAGAACCCCTCGCGCTTCTTGAGCTGTCCTCCATTGAAGCGAAAAGCGTCGCTTCGTATAACAGCAGCGAGACTAAAATCTAATATCTCCCCCGGCAGGAAGTCGTCTTCTCGAAATGGAAAAGCTCGCGAGAACGTCAACGGTACCTAACACACAGCGAAGCCATTCACTGAAGAGACAAAGAAAGCCAAGACGCGCCGAAGAGAAAGCAACATAACGCGCGCCCTTCCATTGATGCATCAGACATTCGCTTACGGATCGTCGAGTCTCTGTCTATGGAAGCTGACGCTCGCGCATAAAGGCTATTATTGTCTATTGTTCTATCTTGCAAAAAGATGCATTAAAGTGATTTTCTGTCCTTCGAAGACAATATACATACCCCTTCTGCGAACGGTCCAATAAAAAATATACGTTATATAGTTCTGTATCTCGAGAGATGTGGCGTAACGCTTTTTGCCTGTATGTATGTTTGCATTGAAAGGATAAAATGTCGAAGGGAATCTTGTAAGTCATGACGATCCTTGCGACCTATTTACGGCTTTGCTAATCCTTTTGTGCCGTAAAGCGAACAATGCTTTTCTTGTTTCAGATCCTTTACGAATGTAATAAATAAAAATCGAGATATTAGCGAAGAATGTACCAATAAACGATTGCAATCGTCCTGAACGATTTCCATTATTATTTTCAATGGCGATTCGCCTCAACGATTAATAATCCAAACAATGGTTATATACTCCTTCATCGACTTCACGTAATTGATATTCCTTGGGAATTTTCACCAAGGTCGCGGTCACGTCCTTTTCGAATTACCAGCGTATATTAATATACCCAAGATTGATACTCTACTTCACACATCGAATTTACCCCTAAATGTTTGAGGCTTCTTCGACGACGTGATGTTTTGGATATAACCGCGAGCGAAAACGGGTGTATCAAGATCGGTAATTACGTCTTTAATTATCACTGCTAATTAATCATTATAATCGTAGCCTCGGGCAGGATCAAGGAAATCCAAACTTGCTGAGAGTTTCGAGTCCTGAGGGGGTATTGGGAGAAGTTACGCGACTCGTGTGGATAAGTTGATAACGTCGTGGAAAGTGTTATGGAATTCAGTTGAAGTTTCTATTTTCGTCACAATGAAATATCGGTATCAACAGATCAAACTGAATGTCAACTAAAAATATCATAATTTTCGTACGCAACTATGTGAAAATAGTTATATAATGAAGTACAACCACTTATGTGGTTCTAGGGAGCTAGGCTGTCATTAAATGAGTTAGAGAAAACTACGTTCGCCAACTTATGTTTAAGGAAGTCGATCCCAGGGAAAATAAGATGGGTATAATTTTGAAGCAATTTCTTTATGCGTCCATTACAATATATGCAATGATGGCTTTAGAACTAAACGCAAAGTAGATATAAACATTTTCAAAACACAACCAACTCTTTCTTCAAATTAAATTCCAGGTTTCATCATCATTCTCATTCCCGCAAAGTTCTTCTGAAAATCCAAAATTTTAGAAAATAACCACGTGCAGGGTTCCAAAACATGCATCGTTTCATGGAAACGACGTAACGGCGTCGGCTATTTTACCAGCTCAAAAGCATATAATACCATCGAGGCTCTCTCCCACAGGCCGTGTAATTACGATTTTGACTCGAACGTATGTATACTCGCTTCGGCTCCTCTTCTTCTCTCGTTGGAACGATATCACGCAGCGCGATCCCGCGATGGTTAATGCACTCTCTACTGACGCAACTATAAAACTCGACCGATACAGTTGTAAAATGTAACGGGTGGCTGAAGCTTCGAGGGTTTATTCATCACCAGTCGTTATATATATTGCTCGGCAACTGGCGATGATTCGGTGAAATTGAATCTGGGCTGAAGCTTTTTCGCGAGTATTAAGCTGATTATATATACGAGAATGGTGAGTGATTCGATTGAGCATTTTTTTGTTCTTTTTTCGACTCTGATTTCATTGCCTTTTAATACCGCGTTATTAAAGTGCGAACTGGCAATTTGCTTTTATACTTTATGGAAGCTTTTTCGCGATCATAATGACGCGGTCGTTTACTCGAATAGCGCACTTACACGTCGTACAATTATAATAATACCTTCTGAAGCTCTGCAACGTGTTATTCACAACACATTTAGTGTATATATAATAGTTACATTTGTACGAATGTAATACGCTTGATGGAGTAATGGACGAGTGTTTTGGGAAGTCATCACAACTCACACGAAAGTGCAGTTTTCTTTGAAAAAAGAAAATAAAATTTCCCACTGCGTTATAAAAATGTTACAAGCAACGCTACACGTCCGGGAAGCCAAGGTACACAAGGCTCTCATAGAATCCACCCGGTAGATTCATTTACACGAGCTCATATAATAAGACATGCCCCTGAGCGAGCGCGCGTGCGACGAACAACCTGTAGCTATATAAGCACTGGCTTCTCTCTAACCTCTTCTGTGTGTTATTTCTGTGTATATATATATATATATATACACCGGCTATATAGATATAGGGTGTAGTCCGTGACGCGAACCTCGTGCAAAAGGACGAACAGGAATAGGGATTCTAAACAAGGAAAAGCTGTGAGAGAAGAAGAGAGAGAGAAAGAGACAGAGGCAGGAAGAGGAGAAAACAAACTGTTATATAGGCAGGTAAATTAAAACAGGGACGGGAGTAGAGGCGAAATATATTGCCGTTTAAAAAAGTTCGTGTAATAAATTAGGCGTATATATGTACAATACAATAATTTACTAACAGTCAAACTCTGACGATCACATAATATTATACGTCTGTGATATCGGAGCATGTATAAAAGCAGAGAACGTTTTCCGCCTTATTAAACCCGAATCGCACCCCATTACGAAAACAAACGACGGAAATCTAGCGTCGAATCTTATATAGAAGAAGAGAAAAACGTTTCAGGAACTCGAACACGTATACCGAAGCTCCCATAAAGCCGAAAACAAACGAGTCACGCTTTTCGCGCGGCTCTCTCCATTGTTCCTCTTTCTCTATAAGCATCGGATATATCCCCGTGTATAAAAATTTGTCCTTCCCCATCACGCTCTCACACACACATACGAGCATTAGAAAATCGAAAATGAAAATAAATTATTTTAGAAGACACCGGATACGTGCATCTACACACACACACACACACACGTGTGTATATGTATATATATCTCGGCGCTTTTAAATACAACGCTTCCGATAATTTACGATCGAGGTATCAGAGCCGAGCTATCTGAGGCTCGGTAACGAGTTACGATAAATCTCGGGAATCTCGAGCGCGAGTACACTATGGGTGTCTTGCGAGCCTGCAGTACACCGCTGCGAGCACAGACCCGATTTCATATTTATAACGCCGTATTTTGCCGTGCCGAGGATTCTTTCTTTCGATCTCTTGCCGCGTTCCACTTGTTCTTTTCTTTTTTATTAGCATTTTTTAATTTGCTTTATGAGAATCGCGCTTTTATTAGGCTCAGAGTGAGAGGCTTTTATGGTACACCGCGCGGGACCAATGAAGATCGTTAATATGCTCTTTCGTATATACTAGCAATGTAAATGTTTACTATTTTTTGATATATATGTAACATGTGAAATAAACTTGTTAACGTTATTACCTCTTCATTATAAACTAGTCGTATCTTAATTAACAGATTGGAATTCATAAGGGTATATACCATTCAATTTGTATAGGAAAACATGCATAATACGTGCCATATTATGTACTCCCGGCGAGTGCACTAATAGCATTGTGTTAGCCAAGCTTATAATTTAAATGTCTCGAGAAGACTGCCTAACCGTAAATCAACTGGATCGTCGAGTATAGGCGAAGGAGACTCTTGTCACACTACTCGTATGTGTACATAATAAAATGGTATGGCTATTATATGTTTCTCAATGCAAGACACATGTCAAAACACGTAACTGTGGTCTTCTACAAATGAATAACGATGTCACATTGTCTTTAAATTCTAAACTCCCTTTGTTCGAGTTTACTTTTCTTCGTGAAAGTATAATAGTTCCAACTGATCCGTGACATTGTTGTACCAAACGGATCATTGTTATTGCTGTGTCTGAAGTGTATCCGTAAGATACCACGCGATAGCTCGACAATTAAGGTAATGGCTACTTTTCCAAATAGATTTCAGTTGGCTTCGGAATCGGCTTCTTGGCACAACAATTACGGTCACGCAGGATCTCTCTCGATTCTTTCACTTTTTCCTTGCGTACATTCTTTCTCTTTGATACCTTTCTTTACATCTTTTTCTTTCTTATCTCTGCTTTGGCTATTATTCTTTTCTTTTGATGTCGAGAGCCGTGTGAAGTAGTAACAGTTTTTTGTGAAGTCTCGACTGATTACGTTGCAGGTCAAAGTTCAAATAATTAGATAATGTAATTTCTAATTGTTTTGTACGAATAGTCCGGGGTAAAGTGCGATAACGCAATGAATCACGATATTTAACGCGATAAAAATAGCATCGAATAAACACATTAAAAAAGCATTTTTCATACTTCAATTAAATATATATCTTTGATATCTCTTAAAACGTATAATATTACTATTTTTTAGCAATAAAATGAAAAGACATTATCTAAATGCTTTTAATATAAATCTACCCTCCCGTTCAGCAACCCTCTTAGCTCCTTATACTCTTACACTCTCAAAACGGTTCATCCGCTTATCGTCGGCTCAGTCGCTCCCCCTAAGGTTCCGCTGCCATGCCAATAATTGCTCGCCCGTAATATAATGCTGCAGCTGCCGATCGGTATCTTGGTAATTTTGCGATTGTGAAAAAAATGACAAGAACGCCACACCCGCTATATTCGATACTATCCCGATATTTTTTTGCGCTTTTTTACTTATACCAATTCTTCGATGAAAATATTTGCTGAAGTAAAATACTAAATTCGTTGATAATTTTGTTTTAGAGTTACGAATGCTATGACAAATTATTATTTTTCGCTTTTAGTTTCAAACGGACGTATGTGCTCCTTCGTTGGAAAACTCTGCTTTATGACTCACACGTGTCCTATGTGTCAGAACATTTTCATTTCTGCCCGATTTTTCATTACTGTCCTGACAGCTTTTCTTCTCCTAATTGACGCCTGCCGTAGATGTGTCAATGAATGGACGTCACGTTTGATTTGAAATCTCTCAATTTTTAACATTCCTATACTTTGCCTTAAAACTAGAGAATCTTTGAAACAATATTTTTAATTTTGTAATTGTATTATTCTACTCAAGGGAATTCTCTCGATATTGAATTATGGTTTTTGTTTATACCCAATAATGCTTTTTAAGGTAGCCATAATTTGTTTATCCAAAATTTCCCTTGTACTACAAAATTTTTTATCAGAAACTGTTGTTTATGTATTGTAAAACATGTAAATTAGTATAAGACTTCCCATAAGACCCCTAAAAGTTAAAGTTAATATCTTGCCTCCGAAGTACTCTTGGTACCCAAAAAATTAAAAGTCCTCCAAATTAAATATAGGATCTGCCTTTTAAATCTAAACCGAAGAGCTCACTTTTAATTTTCAAAAGGCAACTATACAATCATTTTACAGCTATAGCACAAACTCAATTTTCTCTCCGACTCAAAAACCTCTACAAAATAACCCGAATGAATTTCAAGACACGGCTAATTCCACCCTCGCACACAACAATATGGGCGGCGGCCGCCGATACCTATTATACTACTACCGCGCAGCGGCGTGTATAATCTTACAGCCTGCAATTTTCCGGCCGTCGTGAGAACGCGTGTATATACGCGCAGCGGCGCCAGTAGATCGACGACCGAGAGATGTTCCGCAGAAGATCGGGAAATCGCGAGTTGCTGAGCCCGACAATGAAACTCGCGTTCTAGACGTCACTCAAGATCGGTTGAGCCGATACCGTCTCAAAGGAATTCGAGCTTGGGCATGAAGATCAATTAACGCGAGAGTCTTATGCTGCGCGCTTTCTTTGCGAGTCGTGTTCGGAGATTTAGATTTTTCTTTTTGGCGGGTCGTAGGAATGAATTGTGCGCGGCTAGATTTAAAAGACATCTTCTATGAGTTGCATAACGGTGTACAATAAATTTTAATTTTTTATAAAAGATATATAGCATCTGTGTCGTTTACAAACTTCTATACACGTTAGAAATCATTTTTATTATCGACTAATTCGATAAATTCAACAACCACACCATAAAAAAACGAAACATCCCAAGCTATGCATAAGCTTCTGATACATCAAAACGAGCCTCTGCTCCAATTCCATCCGCCTCCAGCAATTCATCTTTCATTCCCTATCTGCTCTCACTCATTTCCCGTCTCGTGGTCCCGTGTCGACAGCCACACACACACACACACACAGACACACATAGAAATCGAACGAGGGGGGCGTCGACGATCCTTATATACCAGGGAATGCGATTTGTTCTGGCATCCCTCTGTCCCACTCTTTCGCTCATACCTTACCTATATACAGAGACTGCACACGTGCATAAAAAGAGATCCCACGTGAAGATCGCGCCTTTTAATCTGATGTAAGGGATTTTTCTCAACTCGCGACTGCTCACACACACACATATACATACGAGTAAGAGAGATGACTATCTAGCCTTTCGTATGTGCAATCCTTCTCTCTTTGTGTCCTTCTCTTTCTCTCTCTGCGCACACGCAGGCTTTTGCCTTTTCTTCGACTCGTGTGCTCCCGATCCTATCGCAAGGCCCGTTCGAGAAGGGCCTCGTTTTCAGCTCTCCTCGGCTTTTTGCTCGTTTTCGAGATTCTTTTTTTCTTTCTCTCTTTCTTTCTTTGAATACGAGAGAAAGAGGCGATGCATCCTCGTCACCGAGTTGCGGTGCTTTCGCGCGGGTATAGCTCGTGTGAATTTTATTCTTTTCTTCCGTGATGGCGCCTCGCTTCCTGCTTCGTGCGGGATACATACTTTGCTTTTCTTGAGGTTATTGATGTTCTCCGGGGATTTGAGGACTTTTCTGTAGTATTCGACCGAGTTGAAATATTTTCTACTCTAATCATTATTTTGTTGTTGTCGCATGCTCGAGCTCTAACATTTTGAAACTAGCCTTTTGTCACCTATGTCAAAACTGAATTTCGTTGCGCCTACTGCTTCGACCAATCGTGGTTATAATTGCCTCAGAAGCTCGAAACAATACATCCAGAATACTTCTAAGGTCGCCAATACATGATGAAGCAAAAACCTCATTACAATAATAGCATATGCAACGCATTTTCTAAATAAATTCTTTTATCTCTCTCGTCTTCTTTTTTTCGAGTACAGAAATTTAAATTTTTCATGAGCTAGAAGAATCAGTGCAGCGAATGCATTCATGTCAAAAGCGAATACGCTGCGCACGAAAACTTACGTAGGTATATAACCTTCTCGAGTACATTTTTCACATAATCTATAAATACACTTCATTTTTACAGTCTTGTCTCCTGCACCGGTGAACCCTGCACATACCTCACGACCAATCAGCTCGACGACTGATAGCCATAGTCTTACCGGTCATAATTAGCCCACCGCGATTCGTTAATGAGCAAGCCGAGCATCGTATCGGCCGTCGACTGGATGACGATGATTCTCTCTCCCTCTTACTCTCTCGCAAGACTCCACGTCTCTCCCTCCTCCTCGTCCATTGAGCAGCAGCAGCAGTACAGCAACGACGACGACGACGACTGCCGAGGCCACGAGAGCGAGGTCTAGTCGAGCCGATTGCCTCCTTCTCGAAAGGTCGCAGTGCGGGCGAGCTGTACACGTTGTGGTTATTCGAGTGGTATACACGCGCGCCGGTAGCGTATAACCTCGGCAAGGGGTCGGATTCAACGCGGTATAGTGGGTGTGTGAGTGTGTATGTGTGTGTAAGTGTTATGCTGAGGTGTCGATCGATCGATCGGTGGGTTGATTGATCGATCGATCGATCGATTGATTTTTTTCTGTGGGATTCTGCTGATATGGTGTTTGAGTGATTTTGTTTTGTAAGATGTTGGGTGTTTTTCTTAAGGAATCGATGAGTTGAGGTTTCTGAAATCGAGTTAGCTTTTTTCACATTTTATTTTAAGGAGGTTCTTCACGTATACATATTGTTATAAAAAAGAAACATTTTTTTTACTATTATCTAATAACTCATAATCGTATGGACATCAATCTGCTATAAAAGACAGGGTTTTTGTCATACTATAAGATTTTTTTAACGATATTCCGTTACTTATAAATTAGTTATAGTCAACTAGAGACATACTTGGTAAATCACTGGAAAGTATTGCATTTTTTATTCGATTTTCACTCTGAAGATCTCATTTTGTTCCTTGAACAATTTCAGGAGGAGTCAATGCTTTAAAAGTTACATGCAATTGTTTAACATTTTTCATGTACGCTTTATAAACAATAGAGAAGAATAAAAAATTGTTTAGTTAGACAAGGATCCCTTGTTTTATTATAAATTGAATGCCATATTATTATGAATTATCAGATATAACGCTGTTTAGAGCACCAAAGTCCAGAAAACAATTTATAATCTAAATCACGCTAAACCTATATTGCATTTCAATTAATTTGGCACAATAATGCGCCGTATAATGAATATAAAATAAAATTGAAAAGTGCAATCTCTACTTTTATCCATGAATAATCAACAAGTCCGTGTAAATTCACGGCCCACAATGTGTTACGCAACTGTTTATGAAAACGACAACTTTTTCAGAATCCAGTGGAGATAAGGTGGGAAGCAACGTCTCATCGCAAAGCGACCAATATTTATTTTTAAGGTACATACTGTGCAGAATTACATAATATTATCAACCGCAAATTAATTTTAAGGTATAAAAAGATCGACGCTCGTATATATCGAGTTCACGTATACGAGTTACCGGTAAACCATAGCAGCACGCGCACGTCTACCTACCTATATAGCGGAATAGAGTGGGATATGCGAGAGGAGTAAAAAAAAGGCAGCCACAGCGCGTGTACGCTTTCATTCGCGTTGCTTCGAGGGGGTTATTTTCGATCGACGTTCGCTTGTATGCGATCCACTTTTGCCTTGAATCTCCAGAGCATTTTCGATGCTCAATAAGGGCAATTTTAAATTTTACGCCAAACCTTCGAAAGTATGGATATAGATATACTATGTATATATGTATAGGCGGCTTGCTTCAAAGGCGCACGTTCCGCACCGCCACGTATTTGAAATTAAGATTTTTGTTTTTTATGAGACGCCGAGTTTCCGTTTGACGCGTGTTGCATGCTTTACCAACAATCGCTATGTATATTTAAATGCAATTTTTTCGATGGTTATTTATTTAAATTTATAATCGTACCTATAGATTTTGTGATAAAAATAAATTAAGTAGAAACAGTTGGGCCTAGCCAGACACCATACTTTGCTCGAGTTTTCCTTTCAACTCTGCATTGACTTGTTTACCGCAAAATCTGTCACAAATCAGCCGAGACAACCTAACAATATCCTTCCCCTTATCACTAAACTTACTTTACGTCCATATATACATAAAAAGCGTTATACATATACACACCACAGTCTGTCGGACTGACCCCAAAAAGCATCATGAAAGCCTGGTCTGGTCGTTGAAAAATTCAAGCATCACCGCACAATGAAGCAGAAAATAAAGAGCGAAGGCGTCACTGAAGCATCTCCATTTTTCCTCTATATACCAGTTTGTATATAACAATACACCTCGCGATTTTCGATGGCTCCACGGGATAACCAGCACGTTTGTTTGCCGCAGCATCAGATCGCGAGGTTGGATAAGCGTGAAAACGACGACGACGACGACGACGACGTTGCTATTGTGACGCTATATTTGACGCCGGCTTTAATGCGTTTCCGATAAACAGATCGTCGAAGGGAAGGAGTGAGATTATGCATGCTCGCACGTATTATACACGCCGACATTGTTTCCGAGTTTATCAAAGCTGCACGCCTCATGCTCGTGCTGCAGAAGCAGCTGATGACAGACGGGGGAAGGGATAGATATGTTACACTTTTTGCGGAGGAGAGACGTGCCAGTAGCCGGTTGTTATAATACGTGCGATTAAGATTTCCTCGAGCGCGAGGATTGTTTGCTTTGATGCTCTGGTTTATTTTTCGGAGAGAGTGTGCATGTGTGTCCGGAAAATTAGACGTGTGTTGAAGTTGATTTTTGCTGCAGGAGATATGAGTTATAACTGGATTGTTTTGAGGAAGAATGATTTTGTAGCGTCGGCACTTTTTCATGTACTTTGGTTTTGTTGTCGTGATTAAATACTGAAATTATCGACGTGATTCGTATTGTGATCTCAGAAAGGTGTGTGAAAAAGAATTGAAATATTGATTTTCGATAAATAACAAAATCGATCAAATGATTAAAGAAAATTTTAATTTGAATGACAAATGAAATTAGTATATTCGTTGAAAAGTATGCATGCACACAGTTGATTGTGTTTCCTTCCACGTTATATCAAAATTTTCCTCTAGTTTCAGTAATTTCCAGAGCATTGCATGAATAATCGATAAAAATTATCACGATGATGGAAGATTATTGCGTCAGCTGTTTCCATTGGCTTGGAATACCAACTATAACGGCAGCGCGTTGACTTTTTAACAAAATATATATATGTACCGAGCGTCTATCTCGCACTTATCGCTTTTCTTAATTCGACGAACTCGTGCTGATGATTTACGCAATTCCCACCGCAGATACGATTTTTATTTTCTTTTAGTCGTATGGGGGAATAATTCACAGCTGATAAAACTCTTCGTGGTTCTGCATTTTTTCACGTTTCTCGTTAAGAGATATAATAAAAATATAACGTTGTCCAATTTTGTTTTTGTAAACAGATTCGTCACTATTGTTACTCACCGATGCAGCATCTGCTCGAATAAAGTCGATCACTATTTCAAATTAAACAATAATTATTTATTGGTAAAATATATTTTTCGATCGATTTGTATGTATTGGGATAACTTTAATTACGTCAATCAATCTCTCACTTTTAAAAATAATTTAAAAAAGAATCTTCGGACACTGCAGTAAAATATCGATATATATCTCGCCGTAATTTGTGCCGTTATTAATTGTTGCCCTTTACTGGGCACAGCGCGTTTAAATTGCATTTCCAACTCACTTATCTCGTATAAATAGACGCACACGTGTCGCCTGATAATCCGTGCAATTAATACGAGACTTATGCGCTAGTGCTTCCCGGCAATATTTCAGATTTCTTTTTCTTTCTTTTTTTTTTGTCTTTGTTTTACTACTTTTCTCTTTTTGCACGAATCCCCTCTCACCTTTTTATTATCCTATAATATATCTTGTATATATAATAATGCACTGCAAATTATTTAAAAGTCATTTTTTTTAATACTAGCAATTATAATCGTATGCTATTATAGAAGCGGATATCTATTTATTTATTTATATGTTGAATTTCCGAGAATCTGACTTTTCATATTAAATGCAAAGATCAATAGGCGAGGGTGCGAATATGAACTAATCATTAATTAAAGACACGAGCAAAACCAACATCAAAATAAGCAGCGCGGGTGCGAATGTGAACTAATCATTAATTAAAGACACGAGAGCAAAAGCAATATCTATAAGGGAGCACTGGAAAATATATTTATTGAACGTTCCTGGGAGAATTCGCACACGCAAGTCGGCAACATAATTATACTCTTAATTTAAAATGAACTCAGCGTTTTCCTACAAACAGAATTAGAAATGATTTTCCTATGTTTTCTTTTTTTCATAACACCGATATTATAGGCAAACCCGAAATCAAGTTCCATATAAATTTAATTGTACACAAAATCCTAAGTTTAAGAGTATACAGCTTCTAAATATAACAACCGTTCAACAAATCAATCTCCACCTCTCACTTTCCCCATAAATCAGCCTTTTATCTGAACACTTCCATCTGCCACTCTATCTCATTTTCCCTCGTTCCCCATTTCTTCGTCTGTCTCTTTTCCTCCTTTATGATCCTCCAGAAACATACATACATACATATAACCCTTGCTTCCGCCTGTATATATATTACATATACTACATGCATCCACAAACGCGTGTATACACACACACACATGGAGCTACAGGCAGTCCCATATTTATGCGTATGCAAATTGCTCGTGCTGCGGTGGCTCTCGATGTATACACCTCTCGTGACACGTACTAAACGATGCTCTCTGTCCGGTCGCACGGGACTGCAGCAGCGCGAGGGAGTAGGCGCTGCGATATATATATGCGAGCGTGTAATTGTTGCCGTTTGCGTGATTATTATATGCCGGACTGCTGGAGTTATGACAAATTTGTCCTATTGGAAGTTTAACGTGGATGTATACGACGTATAGGTTTTTCATTTTTCTCAGTTTCATGTATAATACTAAGTATGAATATAAACAGGTTCACGATTTTTGCGGCTGAAATATCGATGACTAATAACTCTCGATAAAGTTTGTCGTGAGAGAGACGATAGTAAAACAGTATTCGAATAAATAAATTCTTACAGCTCACCGAAAGCAACGTATTTGAATGATTTTCATCAGTCAACAATTTATTCATATGATTCGAAATGTTTCTCATGTTCCAGAATGGTGCTAGTAGTGAATGGGGTCCTGCAGGAGGAGGTCCCTATGGACAGCCGAACCCTGTACGCAGCTCACCCGATATACCGTGAGACAGCGGCTCAACTTCACATGTTGCCAGCGAAACTTGTGGGCCCCGCAGGCCTTCTCTACGTCCAGCAGCGAGAAATGGCTGCAACTTTACCACACGACAGTGAGTTACTTCAGTTCTCGTGTTTTTGCAATTAACTCTGTTTGTGAATATATACACATATGAATCGTCACTCAATTTACTGGTTCCATATGAATACATATTATATATACGGATTTCATAAATGAAGTATACATATTACTATATTTTTGTGCGTGGGAGTTATAAAGGAGATGATTTGTTTTGCAGAAAACGTCAACATCCTCGGTTCGGATGACGTGACGACGTGTATAATTGTCGTGGTGAGGCATTCTGGTGAGTTATTAACAAATCTTAATATATATTTCTTTTAGGTGCGTTATTATCAGTTTGCACAAAACCTATGTAAAACTCATTCATAAAGACAATATCATTGAGGTTATATGACTACCGAAACTACTATATTTTATTGATATATAATGGAATTCTTGAAATTCCTGATATCGTTATATGTGAGATGGACAAAAACTGCTCAAAGCTTTTCCAGCGATTATAAACGCGAATTCGATCCTCTTCGCTCGTCCTTCGAATTCTCGAGATTTTGTCTAGACTTGACAGTATCTGTTACAAAGAGCCATAGCAGATTCTCTCTTCTTTGTGATGCTGCCCGACATCGAGATCTCACGCGATCTAGACTGCGCAAAAGTTCGAGGTCGACTATAAGAAAAAGATACTCAGCTCGTCCCTTTCTACTGAAAAATGTAAATCGATTTATATTTTCTCTTCGAGCTTCAGCGTCATTCCTTACAAAAAAAAAAAATTCATTTTAATGACTCTGACGCACTAACTTTTATACCAATAAATTTTTTCATCGAAAATAACACTCTTACTTTCGTACCACTTTTCCTTGGCTTATTTCTCCTCGCACTTTTACCTCTTACCATATCTCGTTTTATTTATTCTCGCCTGTCTCTTCTTCTCGCACTCAAGCGTACAAAAGAAAACGATCACCTCACGAGTCTTCTCTAGGCCATTTCGCGCGAGCGAGGAGAATGAAGGTAGAGAAGGAAAGAGAAGAACGCTCGGAGAAAAATAGATGCCGAGACATAACGATGTCTCTGCCGAGCGCGAGTGTACGCGACGAGCCGATAATTATCGGGCACGATTTGTTCTGGCTGTTGCGGCGTCAGAATGTTTAAGCGCGTTGGTAATTCTTTTTTGCTGCGATTTTCTTCTCGTACGAGCTTTTTTTTGTTAATTGGATTTGATGCAGGACTCGAATCTTCTTTTTTTAACTGAAAACTTTTATGAGCTTCTTTGAGAGAAAAAAAAGTGACCGTCAAAATTTTGCATACAATGATATACGATCCATAAACGTATAATCATTTATGCACGTGAAGTTTTAAAGGCTACCGTAGCGTTGTAAAAGTGTAAATATTGCGACAGAAAATGATTGACTCGTTTTGAAGTGTCTTTGAGAACTACTGACATCATTAGCGGCGGTAAATAATCGTCTTGTCTAAATGTCACATTTTTCAAACTGTACGGAACAATGTTGAATTAAAAAATACAATCTCAGAATTTATTATTATATCACGATTTTGCGTCACCCATTCCAAAAACAACACACCATCTTATTACAGTAGTAATAACACCGCGCCAAGAAAAAAAGTTTCGCCTAATTTACGCGTCCGAGTATTATCTCGAGGCGCACACGCGTGTAATGGCAAAAGAGCAACGGCATTTCTATGGGAAACTCCGGCACCTGAATATTCGATGCCGGCGCACTTGCATTCGTAATTTCGCCTCGTTAAAACCGACTCTATACGCTACTGCTGTCTCTTGTGTTTATATATACCACACCGACGGCGGGATCTTCTTCCGTATGTTTAGAAGTCGTTAGGCAGTTCGATGTGGGAGCGTCTTGCGGTATAATGAGGCGTTTCGAATTGAAAGTTTGAGAAACATGGCTTTGAATTACGAATCGTCAGTGCATATTGAGATTCTTGAAAAATAATTTCAATTTATAGATTACCTATATAAATTTTCATGAACTACAGGATCCGGAGCAGTGGCACTGGCACATCTGGACGGCGCCGGTACAGACGACGCAGTCGCGCAAATGATACACAGGGTGTCTGAACTGGCGCTTGGTTTTCCCGAGGGACGTCTCGAGCTCCAGCTGGTCGGCGGTTACTCAGACCCGAGAAACTACTCCGAGGAGCTCTTCTACAATATACTCTGTGAGTTATGCTAATTGCGTCTTTGCCACTTCTACGCTGCTATGGTTTTCCGAGATTGCCGATGAGTTTTACATTTGATGCGGTGAAAAGCAAGGAGAGCTGAATTTTTCAAATATTATGTTAGTTTGTGTATATACTACTTGTAAATAGTAAAAAAAAATCCAACGAGTTATCTTTTACATACGGAGTGACACGTTGCGCTTGTAACACGTGCTATGTACACGGATGAGATCAATCATATTTGCGTGAAATATACGTTCTGTCAGTCGGACGTAGACAATTTATCGATACTCCTGTTACTTTCCCGCTATTTTTAGACAGAACAAAATAATCCGTACACTTTTTAATAAACACTTTCCGCACGACATTCTACACGCACCGAAACGTCGCTGTTTCATTTTGCAATCGCGATTTATCCCTATACACTGTTTCGCAAAATCAATTAAAACTATCCGATACCCCCTTATATATTCCGCAACTTGGCCTATTACCCAAGTAGCTCCGTTACCTCGAGCAATTTAACGCGGCGTCGCATGCAAATTTCGCGGCAATTTCGAAATGCTGAAATAAAACGTTGACTTTTTTCTTCTTCTCTCAGTGGCATTTCACAAACAGCCCATCGAGATAGACCTGACGCTCTGCTGCGTAGGAGAGCTGAATACGACCGTTAGAGGCGGTATCCACTGGCCGATGATATACGGCATCGGCCTCAACGTCAAGACTGGAGAGATTTTCCCGGCTACTTTCCCCGACAAAGGACCCGATCAGGCGCTCAGGTGCGCCAGGCACTTGACCGGCGGACAACAGGTACATGTCTTTCAGTTTTTTTTTTTTTGGAGTTATACCGTTAATTTTGTGATTAATGAATTGATTTGTAATAGTTTAAATTTATGTAGGAATGACAAAACATTTGTAAAAAAAAAACCTTTACATAAGTATACATACGCTTGAAACGAGGTAATGCCGTCATTTTCTACGAAATTCGTACATCATGATGATACATATCGGTACAAATATTCTGCGTGTCGTTACAGCCGTACGAAAATATAGCTCAGCGTAATTTATAGGATGTCACTTTCTAATACTTTACACACTTCCTCTGATTTTGATTTATCGTCGGTCCTAAAATACTTCGTTATTTACGTTGCAATTCTGGCTGTTATATATTTTTATATTCATCCTCGCGGACTGTAAACTCGTCACTTTATAAGGTCTTTTGAATACGTTACACAAATATTCCAGCGTCGTTTGAAACTCCATCAATTCAAGAATGTAAACTAAATTTTTTTTTCTCATCCCTAAAGGTTCTCGACGTCTACGATTGTACGCTTGGTCTCTTGAGAATTGGACCTTTCAATTACGATCCCTTGCGAGGTGTTGACCTTTGGCTCGCGCAGTCCGATCAGTTTATTCTACAGCATTTGTCAACAGCTCCGGACGTCGAACTTCCACACTTCGTCTCCCAGGTACGATATCGTTATCTATTTTATTATACAAAAAGAAAGTTAGTTGTTGGGGGTTTAACGATAAACACAGAAGTTTGCAAATTAACGGGAATTTCCTTTGCTTTCAGATACGAGCAACGCTAAAGTACATCCAGGACAATCAATTTCCGGCGGTTACGGTGTTCCGGGACAACAGGCCGCACTATTACCGACGGGACGAGACTACTGGTGTCTGGCAGCCGATACGATATTAACATCCGGATGGCGTTTCATCCCCACCCCCTGCTCAGGAGTCCGTATAAACCTGCGAATTCTCGGCCAGCAACGATAATGCTCTCGCCCTAATATAATAATTACGTCGACTTGCCGATTTTTTTTTCAAAAAGTTCATTTTGTCTTTGTTTTAGGGTTAAATTAACGTAGAGATTGGATTTTGAATCTTGGTTGGTGTGGTGTGACAATTTTTTCTTTCAGAATTTTAGATTTTTTTTCTTCTTTGGCCGACTTAGATTTGAAATCCAGAAATCCGAATGTTCTTTTTGCTTCGATCCCAGTGCTTGCTTACCACGAAAATGAAAATTTGTACAAGCGATTTTGTGACTTATAAAGAGTAAAAAAACTATGATAAGTTTTAAATTTCATTTTTTTAGTTACGTGATGATGCGTAAGAATTGTTAAAAATGTATAACATCGTCAAAGCTATTAGTGAACCATTGTAAATCGACTCTTGAATCTTATACAAATTCTAGTAAATGTAAATAATTTTTGTCAGTTTCTAAAGATTAACGTTTGAAACACATTTTAATCTATTTTTATTTTAAGCTAAATTGACAACTGACATTAATTTTCCCTTTATAAAATTAAGATGTTTTAATAAAATTGATATGACAAAGCCAATTTCAAATGCTAACAAGTGTTTTACCGAAATAGATAAACGTTCTTATAAACATTAGAGTATAAATTATTTTAAGTCATTTTAAGGAGAAATATTAGTTTTGTATTGTCGATTCTTCATAGTTCAAAGAGTGTACTTGTGTAATAAGGGCGAGAGAAAAACTAATGTAAATAAAAAAAGAAGAAGATGAATCGAAAGGTGTCCAAACCAGCCTTACGTGATGAACAAAATTTGCTTTATACTTCAGAAAATTAAAAACAAACATCATACTTAATTGTTAACTTAAGAGTAAATAAATAAATAGGAAGGATTTCAACAAATTTTTTTGCAAGGAATTTGTTTCTAGTAATAGCCTCAATGCTCTAATTTCTCTGTTAGTATTTAAATTCTCCAAGATTCTATTTTTGGCGAATTATGAAAGCTCGAGATGAAGGCTTTTCGTGGTTTGAAATTGACATTATTTTCAAACCTTTTCAATGCTTTTGTTCGTTGCTTCAAGTACTTTATTGTCCCATTGTAAGAGAGATCGAAAACTGTAATGAGCTTCTGAATATTTGACAACTATATGCAAACTCGAATCTATGTCAATATTTTATTGATGGCATTGTTACGGATTCAATAAAAAAAAGATATATATGTAATATAAAAATAAAATGAACGCATACTGACTTACCGTAGGAAAATTGTTGAGAAATTCGTGAAATAATAATGTTAGTAATAAACCTTGATTGAATAATTTAAATAAAGTATAGCATAATGTCAATATTAAATAAAAGCACTTAAAAGTAAAAATGTAAATTTTATGCACGCAATGAATCTAAAAAATAAAATATTGTTTATGTTAAAGTTGTAAGGGGAGATTAATTGCTGTTTTTAAATACCTATTAAATTTTACTATATATAAATAACAATCTTTAAAAAAATTTGTTCACTCATATATATACTTAACTTATCGAATCCTTGGTTTGCAGTTTTAATTATAGGATAAGAAACGTTAGCTGAGACTCCGTTTTTCGTAAAAATAAAATAAAAAAACACTGTTTGTTAATATAGGCCAGCGTTTTTAAGTTTTCCGACACGTGTATAACTAAATCATCTCAATCTTTCAATTTTTGACCTAAATCTCTTTTTGCGTAAGCTCTTTAAATTTATAACATTACCTGGTGATACAACAATTATTTATGTAATAAACGCTAGTTAAAAATCAATAATTGTATTTATTAAACCAATTGTACCATACCGTATTTTTAGTTTAATCTTCTCTCAAGTCTGTGCACCGTAAAGCTAAGCTGCGCCAGCTTATTTTCATCCACGTGCGACAAACACAGCGGCATCGGACGACACGCACCATAAGTCACTTGATTCGTCGGTCAAGAGCTTTGCAAACCTTAATCCTCGTTGTCCTTGTAATTAAGTGGTGCAAACAGATCCAACGGCGAGTCCTATCTGCTTGCAGCAGAGATTTCGCAGTCGCTTACTCGCAATGACTTACGTTCTAATCCGATTTGCCAAACATTCCCGGCTCTCGGCTCATTTTGTCGATTGCTCTTTTAATTGGATTAAACATTCATACGTGAACGCCGATGTAACTAATTTTATAGTTGGTAACGTCATCCAGTTAGCATTTTGACGTTTATTCAAAGTTTGCAGATTCATTCGGAGAAGTTTTGTTTTTAAATTACCTGCGGATAGCCAGAAGTTTCAATAGTTTTAATCTATATTTTAATTGGAATTCCAAATGTAAATTCTGCTCTTATGGAATTGACCTGTTTTATTTTTAACGTTAAGATTTTGAATAATTTTATTTCTCTCTGTACTGTATCATTTTTAACAAATGTATTAATCAAAATTCTTGGCGAACGGGACTTTCATATTTTTCTCACGATGCATGAAAAATACTCGCAGGACCTCAGCGTATGATTACGTACATCAGTATTTTCCGCATATGTGAACCCGCACGTATATTCCTTATGGAGCTGCAAAAATAGAGCACATTTTTGGCGCATGCATTTATATTGTCAGAGTAGAGGGACTGCAGGCATTTAGGACAGTAAAAATGAGTTCAACAGTAAAGTTTTTAATAATGTAAGGAAGGACGCATAAAAGTCGATATGAATGTTTTAAATTCCATCGAATGTAATAATGTTCGTCTCATTTTTTTCTCTTATACTTTATAATTTTCAAACTTCAACTTTTCCACTGCATACCTCCTTCCATCAGAAATAATTCCTACATCGAATTAAATTCCGAGTACAAGACTCGAACAAAGTTGGAAAACTCTGGAAAAGAGCTCCTATACAGAATTCATCGAAAACCAAAACCGATTTCCTCGGAAAATCGAAAAAGTTCGAAACACAAAGCACGTGCGCAAAGGCCATATCGGGAGCCTCGGAAATTTCGCCAAACAGCCCGTGGTGTCATCATATACCCAGAAGCTATATATACGTTGCGGCGAAATGGCGTAAATGCCTTGCACAAGGTCCATCAGTAGTAGAAGCGAATTTCAGGGCCGCGAGCTTGCAGCAGTCTAACTTGCTTGTTAAAGCTTGCGCGACGCTAATGAGAGAGGGAGATTGAATCTCTTGGCTCTCCTTCGACTACGCCTCCTTCGGAACGTCATGCGATACGCTCCAGATCTCTTTGAGGCTCTGTGTGTGGGTCTATATGTGACTCGACTCGATTATTACTGCCCTTTGTACAAACTGCGATGGTTTGTAAGTGAATGATGGTCATTTAGTAGATGCAGGTTTTTGATGACTGTTTGGGATTGTTTTATATATGTGTTGGAGTTACATTGATTTTGATGCTTGTGATGACAGTGGCGTCTGTTATTTGAGGCAAATCTTTTTCTTAATTGAGGGACAGTATGCATAGCATCCGATCGAAATAATACAATGTCATATGATGAAGATGAACTTATATCTGATGTACTCTGGTTTGTGGTAAGCTTATTGATAAAAACTGAACTCTATAAGACCTTTATAAACAACGTACTTTACAAAACACAGAAGGTAAAGCAATTTAACATCGAATACACGCAATGTTTGCTTCATTAAAAATCACTATTACCTCGCGTTAATTAACGAGTTAGTAATCAATAATTAAAATAAAATAGAATAGATAATAAAATAGAATAGACTAGATATAATAATATCCGAAAAACAATTAATACAATTAGAAAGACAATAAACATTTGTATAAAGGGTTTTTTAATCCTTTTAAAATTAACAAATACATTATAAGCCCCTGGTGGAGCTTTCTCGAATTCTGCCTTTTAATTATTTCTACATAACAATAATTGTATAAGTACAATAAAATTTTTTTAAAAAAGACTCAGGCAGTTGTAGCATGAGCGACCGAAGCTGCAAACCATCGATGGCACACCTCTATATCTACACTAAAAACAAAGATTCTGATGAGAGAATTGGGAAAACGCCTATGCGCCACCTATCTTCACTATCAAGTAACTAAAGAGCCAGAAAGTTCAAGCGGTGGGGGAAAGCAGGTCAATCCAAAACTGTTTTGCTTCGCGGCACTACTACAAATGATTCGATTCCGTGTAACTATTGACTCACATTTACATATAAATCCTTTAAACTATGCAAGTGTATCAGTGTATCATCCAGTAGATACAGTCACAGAAACAGTCAGAGTAGAGCGAATTTTTTAATTCAAAATACTACAAGTTATATGCTAATCAAAGAAACCCATCACATCAGCTAAATTAATATACTCAACAATGAAACTTCTAATTATATAAAATTACAGGGAACCCGAAAACACAATTGTTACTCGATTGAATACAACAGCTATTTATGAATCAACGAAACAACTTATCCGGCCAGGAAGCTTCGCAAATAGAACGCTCGTTATTAGTTCCTAGAAGGACCAGTCTCTGCTTACGGATTAATTCTGTTCTCGAGTTACCTGAGAAACTGCCAGTCCCATTCTTCTATTAATTGCTCTCGCCGTCGTGCTGCGATTCCTTTTCACCTGTCTATAATACAGACTATATTTAGTCGCTGCTCTAACGCTTGCGAGCAATGTCTATCACACGCAGACTATGGACTCTTATCAAAGCAATTATATATATTCTCGCGGTGGATATTTTCGGTTTAGATTGGGAGTGAGAGGATTTATTTGAAGCATATTGTTTTACGTTTTATCAAATTTCAAGTTTTAGATTATTGAATAGAATTAACAATAAAACTTATGCTGCTTTAAAAAGAATCTCTAATTAATAGGTTAACCATTTGCTGGCTAATTATTGGTTAATTTTTCAAATATAATAAAGACGATCTACTTATACTTATTTCAATCAAATATTAAAATTTAACATAACATAACTTTCTATCAAGGTTAAATTAACAATATACGAATATACCCACAACTATTTACTTAATAATATCAACACAGCATATTCCTGTTATCCAACAAGTATACACTTCACCCTTTCTAAAAATCCCCAACATCTCTAATATACAGACCCCATAAAAAAAAAATTTTCCTATACCAACCCTGAGATAAAGTGAGCCAGGGAAAAAAGCAGACAGAAAAAGAGAGGGAACAAGATCCGTGCGACGGCGCGCGTGTCAGAAACAGCAGCCGGGGGTAGTCACAGCAGCCGGCGCGAGTCGACGCTCAGTGCAGCACCGTCTGCGCGTCGAGACGCCTCGTGTGATTCGTGCCTCTCTCGACCGGAGAACCTCGTGTGCGCGTGTAAGGATTGTATCGTGTGACCCGCGAGTGAGATATTTTTTTTGTCGAGAATTATTGTGTTTCTTGAAAATTTTTTTGTGAGACAGGTGAGCAAGTAGATTGGCTTGTGGGAAAAGGTAGATATACTTACTGTGGAGAGGAGCTTTCGAGAGAAGGTAAGTTTCTTCGTAGGTTAGAGTTGGTTTTTTTTTTGAGGTCTGATGTTTTGAATTGTTGAATGTTTTTTGTCAGCAGTTTCTTAGATTGTGGGTTTTGATACAAGTTATTTTAAAAAGTTACGATATCACACAGAATCATTTCCAAGACAATTCGTAACATGAGTTACAAAAACACAAGATAGGGATAAAAATATATATTTCTTGATCTATAATAATTTCCATAACATTTTCCAACAGTCGCAATTTTTTAGAACAAAACTATATATACAGTTCTCAGAGAGCCACGAACTTATCATAAATTACGAGTTGCAGCATTTCAATATTTCGTGTCCTACGTTATAATTACGCGAGTTGATCTACAGCAATCCAGAATTTAATTGCTATTTCGTCGCTGAAATTAGATATGAAACTTTTCTAAAACTGCTGTTAGCGAAACTTTTGCACAATAATAATTGGCTTCGTGTATAGAGCGAAAATTATACAACTTTCGTCTTTAACACGCTCTATACCGCTCGCCGAACTATACATATACGACTGCAATTTAATTATGGCCAACATTAATTACGACGAGAGATGCATATATACGAGTTTCATCTAGACTTTTTTTTCACTCAGTGCACACATGTACAAACAAATTTTACCCTTATCCCTCGTAAACTCGTCCATCACTCCCATCCAGTATTCTCAAGCCAAAGAAAAACAATTTTCACGCAAGCTCACCATTCAGAAAAAAAAAACCTAAAGAATCCACGTTTGCAGAGTTTTATTTGCGGGTAGCCTAACCACCGCAGCGCGAGTAATTTTAAAACGACTGAAAAAAAATTTTACACACGAGAAAAAGAAACTTCTCTCCCAACTTGTGCAATATAATCGAGAAAAGTTGAGCTATCGGGTCGGCGAACGAGAGCCGCGTCTGTTTACACGAGCACATCCGAGGATTTGCCTCTTGTTTTATTTTTTTCGCGCTTCGCCGCGCGGAAGCCATGACTCGTTTTCAATATCGCAGCGATGATAATGGCTCGCACCTCTCTGGCTGTATTTGCCGTTTTACGCTCTAATAGCCCCTTGGCTTTGCCTCCTTTTGACGATTTTTCTCTATAGATATCTGCAAGCACACGAGCAGTTATTTGGTCGCAAGGACGTTCGAAAGAGCTAATGAGAATCGCGCTGTATTTTTATTATACCTCTCTCTACATCGAAAGGTTTAATTATAGTGTGTGTTCGATCGAAGTGCGTTGATTGAGACAAAGGTCGGGAATTTTTCTTTCGCGAGAGGATTAGTTAATTGAGAGACTCTGTTCGAAAGCTTGATATTTCTCGGTTATACTTGGACTTATTATCCGGAATATAAAGTATACGACACAGTCAATTCTAATTAGGACGAATTCATTCGGAAATCAAGGACAGGATGACGTTGAGGATTTCGACTCGACAACTTCCGAGGAGACAAATTAAAATTGATGGGGATTTGCTTGGTGTACAGAATATAAATTGAGGTTAAAAATTTATGGGCAAAGTGTATCTGTTTTATGTAGTCGATTAAGGGACGATTCGTCATTTGGGATTCAGTCGCTTTATGAACGCTTTGATGACACTATATAATAAGTTAAGACGTTTACCTTCAATTATGGAACAGCACGGAGATAATACATTTTTCATGCTGCTCTGGCGCTAAAAACAATTATCGCAGCATTTTCTTTTCTAATGAGGACAAATATTAGAACAGGTTTTCAATTAAAATGGAACGAGAATAATACTCTTGATAATTTGCTTGTGTCAACCAGATATGATATTTTATTACGAGATTAGCATAATTAGCCATTGCTTTTATTTCATTAACACGAATATCTGCATATCCATAAGACTATTCCTATATATAATGTTTCAAGAAATTCATTCGATGCAATGGACATTTCCCTCGATCATGCTGCGGCACTTCCTAGTATATTTATAGGAAATAATTTAATTTACCTTCGATCAATCGAAAGCTAAGTGTAGGTCCGAGATTGCACTAGACGCCGTAGACACATGTGTCGTCCGAACCTTGACTTTTCGGTTATTCGACCATGTGCTCGGGTCTCTGGAGAGGTGTAAAGGTAGAATACAGGAGAAGTAACTCGTGTGTCCTACTTTTCGTGCAGTCACTGCTTTTTTTTTGTAGGCTTCGATATAGCTTTCTTGGAATAGGTTGATATTTAAAATGCACCTTTCTTTTTTCTGCTCGAGGGAAAAAAATTGTATCACAAACTTTATTTAATTATTCGTTCCGTTTGACAAGTTTACGTTTCTATTTATGAAACCTTCTGCGAAGTACAACAAACCCTTTGTAAAACTTTTTAACGACACTAAGCTATATACTTCGTAGAAGCATTTATAACGATATTTTTTGTCTTCCGAACTCGATCATTATTTTAAAATCGAATGCGTCTATAGAAACAACTGAAACATTCCAAATGTCAAACATTTTCCACCTGCTACGGTAAAAGCAGCATCTCCTCCTTGAACTCGCAGAGTAATCTCGATAATTGACCTCGAAAAACAAAGGCAAAAGTAATGGAGATAAAAAGAAGAAGAAAAAAATAAATAAAAACACTCGTCTCGGAGACCGGAGAGAAGACTGATGCGCTCTCGCGTGCCATCCAATACGTGGATTAAAGTTACGGCCTTAATAAAATATTGGAATAAGGAGCGCCGGCAACTCGATAAGAAACACCGATAATAATTTATAGACTATACCCTGTACTATCGGTATATACAGTTACTCGATAAGTGCGTATAGATCGTTCATAGCTTTCGTCAACGGGGGGGCCTAGTGCGTCACTCGTTAATCGTAATTTATATAATACATCCGGGTCATCTGTGCGATGGATAAGCAATTCGGCGATTGTTTTTCTACTCGATTGTTTTATTTAAGCTGGTCTGACTTAACGCAGGTTTTTTCTACTTGTATATTAGATCTGCTTTTGTTTCTTGAAGAAGACATTATAAGATCTGCTTTTGACGGGTTATTGCGTTGCAAAAGTGCTGTCATTATTATATCGTTGCGTATTCGAGGTAAGCCGTATTACAGAGAGCGTTTATTCTGATTTATCATTACATCGCATGTGTTCTATATTTAGAGGAATGTATACATCCTCAGACTTATACCTGTGTCTTTAGAAATAGAAATGCATTGTTCGGCGCAAGTTCTGATTGTAATTGTTTCTGCCTCTTTATAGCCTTTTGTATATATTCTAAAAATAAAGTCCGTATATGACGTGGACAATTTTCGATATCGGAAATTACGAAAGCACAGAGGCTGTACATATATAAGGAGCGGCGATGTATAAATGAAAGTATTATAAAACATTAGTTACATGTCGATTGGGAAATTGGCGTTATACATTTAAATACCTGTATAGTCATACTTTTTATGCTCATTATATTCTTAAAGTTCTTTGAAACTTAATGTTGTTTACAATTGTGTGTAAAACATTTAGTATAATTACACTGGTTGTATCGTGTTTTTGTATTACCTTTTCTTTAGAAAGCTACTATACTGATCGTTTCAAGTGCACTTTTGTGGAAAACCGCGTGTATTTTGCGTCATTAAATCTGTTTACGACGCGTCATTACAAGCAAACACAAAGCTGCACGTGCTAATAAAAAGTAAATTGTCAAGCTTATTGACTTCAACGTAAGTATTAGCATACAAAATAAACTTAAATTACTTTAGTGTACCGTGTGTATCCCAACATTTTGTATGTTTTCAGACATAGTTATCCCAGTTCCCTCAGAACTAAACAAAATCAACTTAAATGAAGCAACGAAAAAAAGACTAAGATTTAGCAGTAAAATTCGTACTCACCAAATCCCTTTCCACAACTCGCACGAAACTTCTCGAGCAAAAAAAAAAGGCAGCTCTGCAAAAGGATCGAGTCCATTTGAATCCTCCACAGCAAATACCTCCATACTCTGTCAGACAGAAAATAATCCAACACAGTTATACACGATCCATAATCCACGTTACGTGTTCTCTCGCGTCCATTCGACCAAAAACGAGCTCGAAAAAATTTCCGTCGTATACTTTTCACCCGTTCGTCCTGTCATAAGTAATGCATTTATGAACCAACGATAAAAAATTTTTCTCACGAGCAATACAGACACAGCCATAAAATTTCGCTGTATATATATTCGGTTCAACGCTCTTGTAAGTACCTATATATACTAGAAGCAGAAAAAAATGAGGCAAGAAATAAGGACGAGGGAAACGAAGTACTTCTTCTTTTTCACCGGCTGTGTAATAAAGTGCCGACGACGAGGACTGGCGCGTAATATGGATGCGCGGAATTTATTGCGCAACGTGTGTGTCGTTGTAGATGTCTGTACGAGAGACGATTTGACGTTCTGGCTTCCTTCGCATTGCATATAGGGACGACGAGTTATCGGGACTGCAGCTGTTGAAGCTGTAAAATACCGCTTAGTTCACGAGCGGGACGTTCGCGAGGATATTACAGACACGGAGATATACGTAGTATAGTCTAGTGTCGCTGCTGCTGCTGCTGCTGATGCTGCTGCTGGCGTGGAATGTTATCCTTCTGTTGATGTTATACCTACGTGCGAGATGAATCTGGATTTAACGATTCCTGTTATTGATTTCATTTCGAGAGGAAAGTTGAAAAATTTTCAATTTTAGACGCGGGATTCTTTTTTTATTTTATTTTTCGCGTATAAGGCTCTGTGCGTTATGGATTTTACGATTTTAACCTTTTTTTTATCGAAGGATTCTGTAGTATACAGATCTAGATTTTTATTCGAGAAGACAGTGTGATGGTATATTTGAATGTCGGTGTTTTCGTTTAAATGAAAAGCAAACAATTTTTGGAAAACTTGTTTTTATGATTCTCACTCGAAACTTTTGGGAAACAACTTGCAGAATCCAAAGAGAAACGAATTCGTATAAAAACAACTTTTATTTACAAATAACGTGTTCTAAAATAAACGCAGATGCATCGCGCGAAAAAATATTAACTGAAATAATATGGTGAATAAACTCGGCCGCCATTAATGAACTGAAAGTAACTCTGCGAAATCCACTGTAAATATTTGAATATTGTCCTGAAATTCGCTGTTTTATTCAACGAGAAAAAAACAGTCCGTGTTTCACTTTTTTTATACGACACCTATTAATTATTCATCTGTCCTTCTTTAAAAAATATTTTGACGTAACCACTATTATTACGCAAATATCGTGCTCAATAAATTATCGCTCGATATATATTGGTTTCGATCTCCCACAAGGAGGGTCTAAAGGTTTAATCAATCGCAGATTACTTCCTGTGTCTTATGAGCGCAAGTGATAGACGCACGTTACTCAATCAAGCTAATTGATCAGGAGATATCTAGGAAATTCTGTAATGACTAACCGATCGATCGAGTTCTGTGTAATAGTGATTACAAGACTAACACACTACGAAAATTCAGGAAATTTTTCAATAAATTCCACGTTCTTTTATAGTAGCAACAGTTACAATAAACCAAGATCGATTTTTTCAAGCTACATCTGAAATCGCGAATTCAAAACTGCATCAGATTCGCGATGCAATATTAGTCGCGCGTGTATTAGTCGCGTCTCTCTCTCTCTCTCTCTCTCTCTCTCTCTCTCTCTCTCTCTCTCTCTCTCTCTCTCGAGCGACTACTATATACATATACTGAGTTGTGGCTTTGCACTGTCGGCATTCCGACAGTCGGAACGCGATCGGAATCCTCGCGGAATTTTCAATCTACCCGTCGCGCAACCAAGCCGATTAGAATATTCCCCAGCGATGAAATGAGGCAAATTAATAGATGGAGATATGTCATCCTCTGTTCCTTCTCTATACTTTATTTTCTTTGCGTCTGTCTCTTAATATATTTTCTGTAATTTTTTCGCCTTTTTTTTACATTTCAATTACCAACTCTATAATCAATAACCACACAACATGTAGTTTGTGTACCCTTTGTTTTCCTTCTGTTCATCCACGAAAAAAAAGAAGAAAAAACAGACGGTAGTAGTTAACCGTAAAATTAACATTTCACACAAAGCAACTCGTTAAAATTTCAATAATTACATACACTTTTTGTTCACGCCAGAGAACAACGCAATCTATTCGTATATATAATAAACATCGTCGGAGCCCTTAATGACAACCTTCTTCTATTCGAGCGTCGAGAAGATAAGCCGATGTAGATATATATATATACACCACGAGGGGTTTTACTTTACAAATGCCTATTTGTCGTCGCTGAGAACGATCGTATCTAAGGGGCGAGTATAAGAGTATTAATAAAATAGAAAAGTCGCAGAGTCGATCCATATCTCCGGCGCGTTGGATAAATATAGAAGGTGGGGTGCGTATAGTCTAAATAGTCACTGCCGAGTGACAGGCCGCCGATAAAGGAAATATAAGAATTGAAGGAAAACGATGGGGAAGTTGCAAGGGAAATGCAAATTCGAGGGGTGATGAAGATTAGGGAGGAAGTTTAATTTTTTTTGGTATTATATATTGAACTTTTGATTATTATAGTATTGATATATATTCTAATATTAAAATCGTGTATGATGAATGACACAGTTTACTTGACCATAAACAGTTCGTCATCTGCATGCAATGACCATAATGGATATCAGTTATTACACAATTAAATGGTCAATAAAAGCTCGACTGCGTATGGCTGACTAAACTCGGTCTGTTTCTACTCGCTCGTTGTATGTGTAACATTATGTAGGTACCAACATGTTAAAACATTATCTCGCAAACTTTGACGGTATGCTCGACTTTCGGACATAATTCACCTCGCGTGTGTGCTTCAGGAGCTCTGCGAAAGCTGCATTCATTATCTTCCTAGAAAATCTAACTTTTTTTCAAGAAAAACAGCACATAATCCCTATCCTCTTCGTAAAGCAAGCTTAAACGCTATGCTCAGTGTGTTAAAAAACCGATGGGCTGAAATAATTTTCTCGGAATAAAAAAAGGCTCTAGACTGACGCAATAAGCTTCTATAATGAAATCTCGTGGCCCTAATAATGAGCTGTGTGCTCGACTATACTACGCAAACGTAATGCATCAACCTGGACTTAATGAAAAGTCACAAGTCAGCACTCAACGACTGACGTATTTATAATTACATGCCATAAGGCCGAGTGGTGTATAAAATCTGATGAAGTTTCTTCCAAGGGGTCGATCATTAGGCATATTAATTCTCGCGAATTGCTTATCCGGTGGCTCTGAACGACTTTTTTTCGAGAAAACGCCATAAATATTCCTCGGAATTTTCATTTCGATTCTTAACACACAATTCGAGATTAAAAGCCTACGAGACAAATTACAACTGCGCGCATTTCTACGCATCCGTCTCACTTTCCAGATTTCTCGTATAACAATTTTCGCTCTCGTCGATTTTTCTCTTCCAATACACACACATCCCTCGTCTCTCTCTGTCTCTAATTCTCCCTTCCACACACGTACGCACTTTTTCTCCGTCGATCGGTTTATCTATCTTATGTGTCCTTCCTCGAGGCAACGTCCCTTTGTCTGCTGCGTGGATTTGGTACGTCTACGTGAGGCTGTTTCTTAATTGCGACGAATTTAATATTGCACGCTTCTCTCTCTCTCTCTCTCGCTCCAGGCATCTCTAGCTCTTTATTTCGCTCGGCTTTTATCACAATGCGTCACGCTGTGCTGCTATATACACACAGTAGAGTCGATCGGCTTCGATTTTCTTGAAAAATTCTAATAGACTTTGCTGATGAGATGAATGCCTGATGCGGACTCCTGTCGCTGAGAATTATGTGGAGGTTTTCTCTTGTGCAATTTACGTAATGGAAATTAAATCAAACCGTTTGATGGATATTTTTCATGACTCTTTTGGTTTTTTGATTAGAGTGAAATTTAACTATTATCTTTTTTTTGTCTTGGTTTAAGAAGCTAATTTGAAATATAAATACACCCGGTAAAGTAATCTCATCTGGATTGCAAGACAAATCCATCGGTTACGATTGTGAGCTCTTTTTTCTTCGGGACCAAGTTGAACTTGAGAACTGGCTGGAGAAAGTCGAACAGAAGATTCTTGCCAAGTTTTAATGAAATTTTAAAGTAGCAAAAAAAAGTGCTATACTAATTATATGGGAAATAAAGTATGTTCTAATCAATATATGGAGTTCGAAAGATGAATTAATTTTTTTCAGACGTAGAATTTATGCATGAACGTTTGTATAACAGTGGCTTACTTTTGTTGAAATAAAAGTTTTATCCAATTTTCTTTTTTCGAGTCTCTTAAGTGCAAATAATTGGAAAATTTATAGAACTGCACTTTCGTTCAACAGTTCCAAAAACTTTAATTCCATATAGTCCAGCAAAAATACAGGAGAGAAACCTTGTATGCATAGTTCTCCGTGAAAATTACGACATCAATCACGCTTAGCTCGTAGAGAACTGCGCTAATACACATCTCCGAAAAAGCCCAAAGTTCTCCGAGCGCATCTCCGGAAGAAACGCCGACTCAGTTGCCTATATATGTGTATAAAAAGATCTTGGAAAAAAAGTGGGAGAGACGTATAAATCTTGATACCCATTTCCCCGTTAAGTAGGTTAAGATGGTTTTATCGAAAGTCCACTTTTTTCTGAAATGGCCTGAAAATTTCAACTGCATGGTTGACGATGTACTACAGTTGTGTTGGAAAATACTGGAATGGGATTCCAGTGGATGATTGCTTTTAAATATTTTGTAGAGCCTGTCTAAGTATATACTTCGAAGTATCTACATTTTGGTACATATTTTTTAAATTCTTTTTTTTCAAGAATAAGTACGAGCGTATTTTTAAAAGCCAAGTGAAATTAGCTCTCAAGCAAGACTACCATCTTAATAGCAAATAAACACTCGAGATTCTGCAGCTGCTTCCTGTTACTGTTTTTTTTTATATTTATTCTAACGGTTTTGCGGAAGTGCTGCAGTATCGTTACTGCAGTAATTACCATCAAGCCATTCGCGGAATGTTTATAGCAATCTAGGACTTTCTTCGAAATCCTGATTTTGCCTTTATCCACATTTCGCTCTTATAAACGTGTAGCTTATGAATAACTTTGTACTGGTGATTTCAGGTGATGCATTGCTCGAACGTTTTTATTACTGTTGGTAATGAGACGAGGGAATGGCGCTACGTTCTTAATGCATAAAATTAAACTATTCTCTGTTATGAAACACAGAACTAATAAAAAAGCAACATGGAGAACAAAATTCAGAGCTTCATTTGTGTTTCGATTACGTCAGCCAAAAATACAAGGAGGGTATCTGCGATAATAGCAGTAGACTGTTGGAATTATCACAAATGAAATAATTAATTACTCGATAGCTATTGAGAATTTGGTATAATAATGCAATTTGCATTATCCGCAATTTAATTGGAAACGATTTGCATTATTTTTATATACACAAACGATGCTTACATGCTAGATAAATGAACATATCCTCATAGTTTATCGCTGCTCAAAATGTTTAATTTCGAGGGAAACAGGAAAGTGCCTGTGCGCCACCTATCGTCGCTAAACAGAAACTTATGGAGGAACGGTCGGTCCAAATAACTATTTTATTTTACGACTACATGGCTTATCGGCATTAGCCCACGTGCTCGTCTTCGTGTATCCTTCATCTCCAAATCAATTCTCTCCTGCTAATCAAATAAAACGTATAACCTTGACAACTACATTCTATTGCGTCATCGATTCTCTGAATAAGCTCTCTCTCTTTCATCCACCAGCGAAAATCACTTGTCCAAAATTGCGAACCTTAATACAATCAAAAGCAAGCCAATTAACACAGCCGACACCTGCTAAAAACACAGCCAAAGATTTATACCAACGACTGATTGCCGAGCAATTTGGTTTATTAACTTATCCAGCCTACATAATACCCAAGCCTAATACTCCCCAAAACAAAAACAGCCGTCCAACACGCCACGCGATCAACCGCCTCTTCGCGTGACTTCCGGCTTCTTCTTAGCAATACACACGACGTATACGCTATATATATACTTAGCACTTCAACTTTTCCGGATCTTCTCGACGAAGGTCAATGCGCTTTGGGCGAAGAAGAAAAAAAATCAGCACTACGATGCTCGACGTGAGAGATTCTCAACGATGCCTCACGGCGCCAGAGAGTTTCGTTGAACTCGAGTGAATTCTTGCGTCATCGAACGTATGTGGGAGAGGAAATATACGGATGGAAGCTTTTTCTCTTATGGATTTTCAGATTTAGTATGGGTAAGGAAGCTTTTATGGACACGTGTATTAGTAAATTAATTATTAAACCGTTGTGCCTTAAATTTTATTTCGAATATTATGCGCTCGATAAAGTATTTAAATGACTGCATAAATGCATTATATATTTTCGCGTTCTTCAGTGACACACACTCCGCAAAAGAACATTATTCAAATAGAATTAAATGTGTGTATATATAAGCTGCACTTGATATTACGCTTGAACAGTTAAAGCTTACAGTTTGCTTAATTCGTTGCACAAATAAACAATCCAGAAATACAAACGCTTTTTGTCCGAGACAAAATTGAATGCAGCGAACGTTCATTATTGGAATAAATTATCTCCATTTCGTATCTTCAAACGTTATATAAGAAATATAAAATAAATCGGTCGTTATAGAGGCTTCCTAAAATGGCAAATTTTCAAAAAGGTTTTAAAAAATTAACGAATTTTTAAAATAAAATTACCCATCGAATTTCAAGAATAAAAAATTCACTCTCACTATAACACACACACACACACATAGAGACTCTCCGATAGTTCTCGACGTATCCCCGTTTCGTCCTGGCCTTATCAGACGGGCAACTTTCGTTTCCGTTTGTAGAAGCCGACGATCGAGTGTCTCGCGCAAATATTGAATGGACCTTTCGCCTCTGCGCTTTTTGTATAATACGCGAGAAGCGACGACGTCTATCTTCAGCCGGAAATTTCAGCCGCGAATTCCAAATGCTTTCTGTACGTATACCTACATGTTATAGACTAAGTTAGGAACATTTGAATTGATCGATGTTGGATATGATTGTTTTGCTTTCATTGTGCATTGTTTTTTTTAAAATGTAATATAGAGTTTCATTTGAACTTTATAGTTGCCGAAGTGTCTTTTACGATGACGTGAAATTGTTGGCAAGTGAGCAGTTGATTAAGTCTAAAATTCGACGTAGAGTTATTTAGTCCTTCACTAAATTGTTATCGGAATTGTTCGATTGATATACGAGAATTCACTTGAAAAATATACAGTCACGCTTTACAGAATCGCAGGGGCGATTTATTTGATTTTCACAGCAATGCAAAAATATTTCACTGGCCATTCCTTTGATTCCAACCCAATCGAGCATATATTTGCTTCGTCGAATCAACGAGAACAACTACATCAATAATATTATATAATCGAAATTTATAAAACAAAATATTACACGTATACCTAGACATATAACTCTCGAGTCTGCGAAGTGGTCAGTATTTTCCGATATACAGGCAACTCGAAGCTTTTGCGCTCTCCCGTCCGGCTATAGAAGCGAATATCTCCCCTCGTCTTTGGAGAGCCGGGGAATCTCCTTAAGGACCAAAGGATAATTTACGACGCGCCGGCACGTGTGTATAGGGTTTGGGCACGTACTTACGTATCTATGTATTTATAGCGAAATGACCGAATCCTGGATATATATATACGCGCCACTTTAAGGAGCTTGTTATGCTTCAGCAACTCACCATTCGGTAAATGCAATTTCTTTGTTAGGAAATGCTGTAATAGTGTCGATTAACTGAATATTGGTTACGGGGATTTGGGGAAATCGGAAATAGTGTAAATTATATACTTATTCATATCTTTTACATCGTGATGTGTAGTGCATTATACTATACCGTCTGGAAATACTCTTTGTTTCATGTTTCGTGGTAGTTTCGTCAAATGGAATATATTTTACGAGATATACCCGTATAGAAAGATCAATTATTAGGCGATCACGAGATCTTCCCTTGTTTTATTAGGGGGATGTATGTAATAACGAGCCGGATGCCCCGATGACCGGTGATATATTTTCTGATGTGGATAATACTCTAGGATGATGCGTATATCATCCAAAAATTTCTCCTCCTTTGTCGACGTATATCTAGTTGTCTATAAGTGAATAAATTAGACAGCAGATATATTGCATTAAAAACGGTTCGCTCATTTAAAGTCACATTTTCCACACACTGACAGGCCACTTTTACGCCTTTTTGATTTCCACGTCAAAAGAAATCAGAGTCTCTGTCATGTAATATTTCAGCCTTTTTCTTCATCATATTTCCTTCCATTGTGTTCGCTTGAATAAATAAAAGGAACGCGCGTTTTCGAGGAAACTCGAGAGAGAGAGAGAGATGTTGCGTCCCGACAAAGACTAACCTATTCTACTTTTGTATATCAATAAACAGTAGTTTATAACATTAGTTATTCGTATTTTCAGTATTTTTTTTTCACAAATTATTTCAAGACTAAACGGTCGACGGCAAGCAAGTATTTAATTTTCATAAATACACTACTATAGGTACGCAGATGAGTGATCGTCGCTGAAATCCATTGAAGCAGCTTAATAGGGTTTAATAAATTTCTTCTGCAGAAGATACCAACCGGCTCACGTTTACATTTTGGCTTACACAACAACGCAAGCTCTCGGCGTGATTAATCGAAGGAGAGCGTGTCCTGTGGCGCTCGGGAATAAATTGTTTCTGCTCCGGCAGCGATAGTATCCTCTCTGTGTATATTTTTGATGGACCTCTTACATTTTTTAACGCTGGAAGCTTTGTTCGTTGTGCCTTTGGTCATTCATATACGCTGTTTTGATAAATTTGCTCTGTGATTTTGAATATATAGACTCGTGGATTACTGTTCATAACAATAATCATCACTTATATCAGTCAATTGATAATACAAAGAAACTCTTATTTACTATAATTACAGATTTATTTTGCCTTGATATTGTTGCAAATATTTTTTTCTTTAACAAACAAGGCCTAGCAAAAAGACCATAAACTTTGTATACTGTAAACTTTTCTAGATTTTCTAAAATAAATATAAAAATCTGCGAAACGATTGTCTTTCCACAATCAGTCTTCCAACGACATCTCGAAGAAGTAATCAACATCCCAATACCGAAGCTAATTATCGATAAGTCAAAATCCCCATAATGAAACACACTTTACAAGAGTCGCCTATATATGTAGGGACGGTCTTCCTCGAGGTCTCCTCATCAGTCGCCGTGTCGTAACCTTCGACTGTGCAGTAGCGAATCGATTGGTGACGCTCATTAAATCTAGCCGGCACTTACGCCAGGAAAATTACATTGTGATCCGCGGAAGCGCGGCAACTTCGTTAAGGAGCCTTCGAAGCGACTTCGATCTTAGCAGCAGCCTTTTCTCGATTGACCTTGCGAGTCAAGACGTCGTGGCTGAAACTGACGGAATATGTATAGAATGAAATTATGCCGAGGATTTATCTGGAATATAATAATGCGAGGCTGTATACTGTGTATTGGGGCTTTTATTTGCCTCGAGGAGAACATGACGTGTGTATCCGGCGGAAAGAGAAATGTTGTTTTAGGATTCGATATAGTGTACGAATCGAATTAGTTTGCTCGGGTAATGTTGACATGGTCTATCTAGATTTGCAATAAAAATGTTTTCTTGGCTATTTTTTTCGGTAATGGAAGGAATGGATATAATGGAGTGTATAATAAAAGAGAAATATACAAGGGCGAAAGTGAGAGAAAGTTTTTCAAGTATATATAGTGGGGTTACATATATTACCGGAAGAAACGTGGGGGGTAATTTAATTCCTTCCGTGAATAAAAGGCTGATTCCCATATTTCCGTAAGGAATACGTGAGAGAGAGAAGAAACTTAGTGAGAGTTGATGTGTAGCCCTACTTGATCACTATTCGATTCTTCGAGCTATAGAAGGGGGACGAGATTATAATTATATGTAGAGATGGAGTGTACGTGAATGTGATGGAAAGTAATTTGGAAGTTTGAGTAAGGCATGATAATTATATTATAAGCAAAAAATAAACAAATTTTTTGTCAAATGTTTGCACCCCTTTGTTTATTTTTGGTAATACGATCGTCGTTCGAGCGTTAATGTACAGAAATGGCACATTTATCTTTAGTTATTTTATTCGCGATATTTATATATTTACGTTTATTCTACTGAACGTACATTTTTTCAGCAATTACGTACAAAATATAGATAGAGCTATACGTTCATTTATCTATACGGAATCGCTCTGGGTGAATTAAAAAACTGGCAAAACCACGCAAATCGCCAAGTTTGCGTGTGTTCTTTCCTTTCTGGATTTTTATTGTCTTTATATTGCGATGGGTTATAAGATTTGTACGGCATAGAGCACGCAAACTACATTTTCGCGCCATTAGTGTTCTATCATGAATCTAGGACATAAACAAAACTTTGAAATCGAAGAGAGTATTTTAATTCAAGAATTTTTTTCGCTGAATATATATACGCGTTTGTGCCTAACAAATGGATAAGCATTTATCTTATTCTAGATATAACTTCCTTCAAAGCGTCGTTGAATAATTATTTAGAATTTTTAAAAGTATACATCGCGTGTATTTACCGCAAAATCTTGCACTTTTCTAGTGAAATTAAAATACGTAAGAAAACGTAGCAATAAGTATTATATGTAAGAAAGATAATGAAACCATCTCACAGTATAGCACCGCATTGAAAATAACGAAAGAAAAAAGGGCAACACGTCAGCTAATGTCTGGACAGGAAGAAATAGAAGAGCCGGGCGCCTCGATGAAATTAAAACGCGGCGCTCGGCCATTTCCAACGGATCGCGTGAGTGTAGGTCGTTGTTATACTGCTAGTCTACTTTCCTGCAGTAGTGTCCAACACGAAATCGTTCTGATCCCTGTCTCTATACCGCATACGACACGATTGCCCCGCTTGCACACCTCGACGTCGATCGCCTGATAACTCACTCGCTCTTTGCTCTCGATGTTTCTCTCATTCTATTATGTACTTACTCTATCATTGGAATAGTGTCTCAACGATTTTTGATTTTCCTTTCCGCCTTTTTTTTTGTTCGTGTTTGATTTATAAGTGTCGTTATATGTGAGCTTTGTTTGTTTCTGGTGTTAGGATTCGAATTTACTTTGGATGGCTGCGAGGTCGGTATATTTTGATAGCAGCCGTGTGTTGTTTACATTATTTCGTATAATCCTAATTACTGTTAATCGTCACTGCTGTTATGCCGCGCGTCTGTTTGCGATCGAATTAACACGCGACTGATGAATTTGTTCAATACTGCAGTTATAAATAAAAAAAGGTCGTTGAATTTTCAATTCTACTCATAACTTGGATTGCTTGATAAAATACTGTTCTGTTTTACAGCTCTAATATGACTTAGTACAGTTGATTCGTGTAAGTATATCAATATAACCAAAGAAAATTCCCGCGACAAATTTTTTAATTCCTTTTTCTTCTCATAAATAAGGGATGATGACGCTCCCGGTGTTTTTCTCGAAACGCAATCATCTCGCGTCGCTTTATACAACACCCTCTGCATTTATCGACTCATGAAATTCTCTCTCTCACTCATTCTCCGTGTAAAATCGATAGCGAGAATTCAGCCATAGTAAATCCAGGGTTCTTAGTCGCCCGCACAGAACTCGCTCGAGCGTTCAAACATCGGGCTTTATATGCGCGCCTAAGGCAATTCAGAGACTGATACCAGCACACAACATTATTATACACATAAGATGCCAGACACATGCGCCGCTTTTATATACATTTCACAGCCGTTTTATGGATCTTATATATACCATCTTATAATCTCTTCATTTCCCGACGACTCTGCCAAACAGACGCCAGAATACGTACGTATACTAGAATAATTTCTCACGATCGATATATTCCAGTTCAAGGCCTGAAAACTTATCTCTCTTTCAATGTAATGAAATCGTTGAGGAACACGACGCTCTCTCTCTCTCTTCTTACACGTCTCCTACCGACGCGCTGGTAATTAGGTTATTGCACACCGCGACGCCTTCTCTGCCTCGTCTATCCGAGGACATACCTGTATATACCACTGCCTAATAGGAAAACGACAGACGCTGGCTCTGTAATTTTTCCGCTTTAAAATTATATGCTTCTCTCTCGTCGCCGTGATTTATGTGTAGGAACTACTCTGAAACTTCATTAATTTTTTTCCCACTAAAAACAAACGTATATCGTCGTTTTGTTCTCGAGGAAGTTATGGTAATCTCGTGTGTAATACACAGCAGAGATAAAAGAGGAATTACTTCGGGGATTGCCCAGAAAATTTAAGACTTCACTATTTGTTTCGTTCATCTGATTATACGAAAGGGGCGGGAGAAAGTACACGGAAATCCGTGTATAGAATAGCCCCGAAAGTTTTGCCGCTAGTTCGGACTTTCTTCTCTCGGAAACTGCAGGAGGCTTTGTATTGATAACAAAGGAAAACGCTCGTAGAATAGGAAAGTTCCTTTTTTTTGCTACGTGGGATTGTGTAGTTTGGTGTCTACGGATTACAATGTATTACGTTAGGGAGAATTATGAATGTATTACGAGCTTTTTGTTTTATAAATCCTTTACGATATGTTCTACGAGTAAGTGGATAAGCTCGGGTATGGTCAGACTGGAGTATTTTTGTAAAAAAAATTGCAGATTTTTAGAACGAGAGTTTTCGAACTACTTGACGAAAGGATGATACTCCACGTGCAGTGATATTGAACTACGAGAGCACTTGCAAAGTTAGCTCGACGTGTACAACACTGCATACTCATAGAAAAATATTCTCCATCCCTTCGAGAAAAAAAAAACAAAGCAATAGATTCTCCAAGTTTATTCGCGCGATAAACCAGTCCCTGCAAAATATTACGTGTATCAGAAGAAGAGCAACTTTCCGAGACTTGTCTCTGTCTCTCCCTCGATCTTCTCCCAAGCTCCCCAAGCGCCTATGAGCGCATAGGTACGTACATACACACACACAGCTGTACGTCCTTCTCTATCCCTATAAGAATTACATTAGCCGATAGGCGACCGAGAGATTCGAACTTTCGTCACGTGCCGTAAAGCAAATCACCCCCCGCGTGTGTGCGTCTCTAAGTAACGAAACAAAATAGAAAAGCCGGTATGTTTTCTCCCCCGACGATGGGAGCCGGAAAAAAAGCTCTACAAGATAAAGAGTAGATCCAGCACTTTGGCACTGTGTTATCTAGGAGATTACCAGTGTGTAGCAAAAGAAGATGCAGATGAAGTGAGAGAGAGGAGAGAAGGGGCGAGCAGTGGAGCGCGCGTGTATCGATATTCCGCCCCAATTCGCTCGCAGCTCTTGCTTTTCAACGCTTGGGGAGAGCTTTTAGTCGGAAGTGTGCGTGAGAATCGACGGGACGCTATAGGGAGGATTCTCGCGCGTTTTATTATTTTCTTCTTTTTTTTTCTCTCGTCGCCCCTTTGTTGCTTCGCGACTTCTCGCTCTTTATATTGTTCGCTTCCTTCCTCCCTCGCCGGTTTTCGTCTCATTTTTTTACGAGCCGAGGAATGCTGTGTACGGAAAGCGGAGAATTGTGGGAGTATCATTTTTCTGATGGCTCTGATGGAAGCATCGCTTTGAGATATTTCGGCATAGGGGATGGGTGTGAATGTGTTGGGAGTAATTACTTGTGGATGTCTGGAAGTTTCTTTCTTTATTTTTCTCTTGAAAATTGTGTGTTTTTCTTCTAATTGATGCTTAATTCGATCGAAATCGTTTTGAAGCTCGATTGACGTATTTTGAAGAAAAGAAATAAAAATGGATACATGCAAACGATTGATAGTCCCTATCCTCGTGTCACTTTTAGCTTCCGAAAAATATGGATAAACGAACTTGCTAATTTAAATGCAGAAAAAGATAAACGAACTGTCAGATGTAAATGCAGATAAACGACGAAATCGCTTTTTTGTACGGAAGAGTGAAAAAAAAAACGAGTTGAAAGAGAAGAATTTGTAGTCCATCGTCATGTGTCGGGTGATAACGCTTTGCGCCTGAATGTGAATTTCGGGGCGGTATGTGCGCATTCGTGCATTTAAAGGACAAAAAGCCAGTCTGTTTCACCTAGTCGATTTTGAAACTCGTTATAGTCCAAGCTCATATATTGTGTTTCATCATGTAATCCCTATTTATACCGATAAATAAAAATAAACTATAGACTATAGCAATTTCAACGCACATGTCAACTGTACTCGATGTTAAAGTTAAAAAAAGAAGAAGGATATGGTACGCCACGTGTGCTCTTGTTTCGGTACACATGAGATACTAGAGATAAAAGTGCGATATTGCTCGGAAGTTCATTTACATATTATGATGCGCCGTTATGTTGAACCGCAAGATCGCTTGTGAGAAGAAACTTTGCATCTTGCAAGTTTTTTTATACATGCTGTTTTATTATCGGCCGTAAATCTTTGACCATATTAATACTTTTGAGAAGCAAGTACGTATTATATAAATATGCCAACAAAACGCGCATAAATCCCATTTTAATGGCCACGATTTTCTACCTGCTTTTTAGCTCATCATATATTATGATTTATTAAAATTTCACGTCGACGACCGAGTTATATTCGAAAACGATATTTTATGTACTTTTCTAATTCCGTATAATAAATCACTCGAAAAGTGGTGACTAACGCTTTTTTTTTGTTCATCTGTAGAATACACGAGACCATTAATATAAATAAATCTTGTAGATAAAATCTGCACGTCGTACTCTCAAGATTTCCTCCTTTTTCTTTTCTCTTCTTTCCCCGCACTTTTTACCAGAGCTACTGCCCGAAACCTTGTCCATTTGTGTGTACCTGCTCTTGTGTGTATATATAGCTATATGAAGGACGACGGAACGTGACAAAACTTCTGCTCGTTTTCCATCCGCTGGGATTCACGCTTAATTCAGTCCGGCAACTGGTTAATATAGTCTTTGTACGTGAGGTCATTTCCGAGGAGGTTGAAAGCATAATGTCGACTGTTTGGCTTTTAATTAAATTCATTGCGCGAATTTTCAGGTGTTATTTATGCTAAAAGTTTTAATTATTATCTGGTATGATGATTAAAAAGGAAAAAATGATGCTTCGTATAATAGCTCATGAAAAAAAAGGAATGAGAGCAACCTTGTTTACGCCTTCCATAATTTTTCTGGACTTATTTGCGTAAAGATTAAAAAAAAAAAAAAACGAGACGCAAGATCAATTTGACAAGTTAATTGCAAACTCGCCGTACGTCCATTGTCCGCAACATATAACGCAAGAGAAGTTCCGGTTTTAATAACTCATGGCGTTGACCAGATATGCTAATGCGCTGTGAATTTTTAGCAGTTACCTCTCACGAGGTTATAACGAGGGTATAAGCACTGGATTAACAATTTGCGCCGCAAACTGGGAATATGACGATGGCCATATTGGTGTGATTATGTATAAGGAGATTACAGTCCGCACAAAAAGTAGGTCTCTCATTATAATATTATTTCTGTCTGTAATGTACATGACATTCGATTAAACTGTCTTCAAGAAACACATTTTTTATTCGTCTTTTGTATATAAGTCCATTATTATTAAATAAATTATACTTGAGTTGTAGTAGATAACACGGTTTTTTTATATCATGCAAATGTTATCTTTATTTAATAAATAATCAGAAAAAAACAGTGAATTATCTTGGAAAAGGATGACTCACTTGAATGTTTTTTAACGACGTGCTCTACATTTTAATGCAAAACATGATTGATTGAATATATACAATATTTCTTCTTTATCAAGTCCAATCTATCGTTTTGTAAAAGAAATTACTTCAAATCTTGATTTAGTGCTATCTGACATACGTAAAATTTGGGTTGAATAATCATCTCAGAATTAATCGAACGAAGAAATAGCCGACGATTTTGCTAATTAGTCGACACGCGATTGTATGTGCGAGTACCACATAATTGTTCAACACGTGCCTTCGATCGACTACCCGCTTTTCCAGCGCTATTATTCAGCGCGGCGCACGCGAGCCTGCGATTTTCAGCCGCTGCTTACTTTTTTCCAAACTGATTAGATCTGCCCCATGGGGGTACTGACCGTTGCTCTGGGTTCAAAACTTGTGAAACATTGATGCAGAAAATGGATGTTTTTAAAATTAGAAAATAGCTTCTAGATCCATCTGTATTTTTAGAACTTGAAGATTAATGAGCTTGTAAATATTGAAAGATCGGCGTACTAAATCTATACTTGCTTCGTTCCTATTAGGAGTAAGAGCTATTTTTATGAAAATTTAATAAGACTACTTGGTAATATTTTATCGTGACGTCCGCTTTCATCAGGAACGTGTCCTGCGTTATAATGACCTTTTTATATGACGGAAAAAAGTTAATTTTGGAAATTTGTAAAACTAGTTTTACGAACTGCACTTCAAAGTATTCTACCTTATAACGTGTCGTCCTTAGAGAAGCTATTAAAAAAGAGTAAATTTTTATCAGCCTTTAGAAAAAATACTGCAATTTCTTATGGCAGTATATAGCTGGTCATTTATTTTTGATCAAAGCATTAAATTTTATCGCGTCTTAGCCCTGCATAAAGAATTGTGACATTTATGAAAAACTACTGGATGATAAGGACGATGTATTTTATCAAATGAGGTAATCGCTTTGGTATATACAAAATATAAGTTTGAAGTTTAACAGTAAACCACTTCTTCTCTTATGTTTTTAAAAGATGTTGATTTTTATTAAAAATCAATATTTTAGCGCAATATATTTACACAATAACTTGCAATTAATACTTTTGCGTAGCCTTTATAATTCATTATGGAGCCATTCTTCCTTTATCAAATCACTGCCCTTTTCTCCAATCATGATAGTAGGTGCATTTAAACTTCCTCTGGGTACATCAGGCATAACCGAAGCATCAATTACTCTCAGGCCATTGATTCCGTATACTCTCAATCTTGGGTCTACTACAGCATAAGGGTCACTTTTTGGACCCATTTTACAAGTTCCAGAAGTATGATCAGATAGTTTCGAGTAACATTTAGCAAGGCACTCCATATACTCCGCACTATCGTAATCGAAAGCCTCGCAGTCACTTAAAGTTTCTTTAGATTCTTCAAATCCATTTTCCTTCAAAATTTTGCTTTGAGCAAATTTCCTCGCAATTGTCAATCCTTCGATCAATCTTTCAATGTTTTCTGCTACGGTAAAGTAGTCTGAATTGATAATTGGCTGTCCCAAAAGTGGATCAGTTTTATTCAACTTCAGAGTACCCGTTCCATTTGTTTTTAGTAATGTCATGTACATTCTTATTTCGTTATAATATGGTAAAGGAATATACGAGTTACTAGCTTCACCCGAAGTAAATCCGAAAGTAAGAATTTGAATATCAGGAACACCAGGCAGCTTTTCGTAAGAAGTTTGCAGCAACGACATAATATTCTCTACACCAGTTGATGAGACAGGACCTTCGTGAGTGCTCAACCAGTAAACGATGTCGTCTTTGATACTTTCCAAATCCGTTGATGTCGAAGCTGAGTCATTCAGATTAAATGTTAGCGCTAATACTCCGAGGTGATTGTGAAGAGTCTGTCCAACTGGCGAATCTTGTATGACCTTAATATTTGCATCCACAAGATCATCCTTTGGTCCAATTCCAGAGAGCATTAACAGTTTAGGAGATTCAATTGCACCTGCTGAAACAATGACTTCTTTCCTGGCAAATGCCTTCTTCAAAATTTTGTCTTTCGATAAATATTCCACACCAATTGCACGCTTGGTTGTCGGATCGATAATGATTTTCGTGGCTTTAGAATTTGGCCTGACAGTAAGGTTCGGTCTTTTAGCACGAATTGGCCTAATGAAAGCTCCATTTGAACTCAGATGTATACCGTGCTGACTTGTGTATTGCATTCTAGAAACACCGACGCGTTGTTTGGAATTAAAATCGATTTCTTCAAGACCTAATTCTTTCCAAGCGTCCAAGATGATATCAGTGTTCTTATCTTCGTAAGGAAATCGGTCGACTTTTAAATAACCGTTCCTCCCGTGCATATGAGGATTTTCAGAATAAATCTAGAATAATGGTTATAAATATGAATGAAAAAATTTTGTTTTCTCTTAGAATAGTGTGTAGTAACTTACAGCAGGATGTCTTGCATCTTCCGATTTAAGAAAATAGGGTAACACGTTCTTCCAGCTCCAACCAGAATTTCCTAAATCTTCCCAGTGATCGTAATCCAATTCGTTTCCACGAATGTAAAGCATGCCATTAATAGCACTGCTACCTCCCATAACTTTTCCACGTGGCAAATGGTACGATTTCTGCCGGTTTGCTTCGCACATTGTATCATGTGGTTGAGTAAGGTAGTCGTAATCAAGAGTACTCTTTGACAGAAGTAGTGTCATTGCTGGTATATCAGCAATAATTGGTTCTTCATCTCCAGCTTCTAACAACAAAACCTGAAAATATATAATACGAAGATATGACGAGTACGGATTAATTAGATTATAATTACAATGGAAAATCGTATTACCTTCCAATTTTCTATTTCACTCAAACGGTTCGCAACTACACATCCAGCACTTCCAGCACCAACAATAATGAAATCGTATTCAGTGTTTGAATCATCCTTTTTCGAATTGCTAAATTTATCATCGTGAGAAAAACCCAGATATTCAATTAGAAAATGTAAGAATGCAAGAACCGATGGTGAGCAAGACGCAGGAGAACCTGTTAAGGAACAGGAGCTATTGTCATGGTTTATTGGATACCAAGTCATTTTTCACCAGTACTGCCTCGCGACTTACTGATTGTAGAAAATAAAACGATGAAACATTATATACCTTCTCTGTATCTTATCGTGGAATAATATTAGCATTGACGATCTTGAGAAAGCGGATCACGGTATATAATTGGTCTAAATCTTACGAGGCTTATTATCTTTTATTGTCAAGTTTTGCTTACATAATTAAATATATGCAAATCAGTGTCAAGCAAGTATTTGTATGATATTGATAATATGTGTGACAACACAGATATCTGAATACTATTATATTTATCTTTTTATCTCAGAGACTCTCATGCGCACTCATAGTGCTCGATGTGAAGCCTTGATGCAAAATTTGGTTTCCAATTTTAATTCTTTATAACAACTTTTGACTGTTGTTAAAAGTTAGTTTTGGCTACAATATGTAAAATGATTGATAATTTAATTTTCGTACTAATCGAATAACCACCTAAAATGTCTGGAGCTGAATGCAAATTCGCGAAAAAAATCAGCAGTTCTTTTAAAAAAAAATTATGAGAGTAAATTGAAGCCAACTAAAACTTTATCCGATATATTGGTTGTATTTATAGCTCGATTGAATATGCGAGCACACTTGTTTCAATAATTGCAAGTATACTGTCCTCATT